>SJYC01131411.1:0-17046 GCA_006408675.1 Madoqua kirkii
TTAAATAGTGTGACATAGTTTTGGTACATAATTTTTAAGCAAAGATTTCATTGCCATTTAGATTAAAATGATAGTAATATTAAAGTTTCTTAGAGATTTCAAAACATGATCTGTTCGGTTCTTGTCACTTAAGTTATACTATAAAAAAATACAAGATTTTCTCAGAGATACAGAATGCTTCCTGTGACTTCAGTTTTATTTCTTTGTTTCTTTGTTCAGGGGTCACAGTTATTGATAAACCATTATGAGCCTAAAGGACATTTTCGGCATATTTACACATGAGAAGCAGACTTCAAGTACTTCTGAAGTGACTGAGAGTCTAGCACTTCTCCACTTGTAGCTGCACGTTAAGTCTCTGCAAAGGATAAGATCATCTGCCTCTCTAGGCCTCAGATACTGAAGATTATTTTTGGTAGATGCACCGTGTAGGCTTTTTCTGCAGTGAGCAGCAGCTGACTGAATTTAATAAGAAACTTGGATTGCAGTATTATTCTGCAGTCTTTGGACAACAGTTGCTTTCACAAACAGTAGTTATTAACCTTGAATAACTATGGATTATTTTATGAAGGGGGATCAAGTAATATGTGTTCTTGTAAAATTGAATTTCATCTTTATTCCTTCTCGTGAAAAATCTGTATGCACAGGAACTGAAAATCTTTGAACAGGTATCTGTGTAAGTATATAAACTAGTTGAGGGATAAAACTGTTTGCTTTTATAAAATATGTTTGATTACATGAGTATAATAAATTGTATGCATATAAATGTGTGTCTATATGCTTTCCTTTAAATATGTTTGAAAAGATGTTTGCAACTTTATTACACTATTTATAATTGGCACAGTACTTTGAATTATGCCAGTACTACATTGTAAAACAGAGTCGTATTTTTTGATATTTAACAATGCTTAACACTTTAAAATACCACTTCTGAGGAATGAACATGGTATAACACACTTGAATACTTGTGTGATGCCAAACTTTTAAAAGTGAAATATAAATTATACTTATTTATTATTTTCTTTGGTTTAATATTGGTCATGTTTTGGTGTGAATTTCACATATTTTTTCTTAACACTGGCATGAACATTATTGCAGGTTTTTGATGAATATAATGAATGTATGGAATTCAACTGAATTTGCATGCTCTTAAGAATTTTTTCTGTGTGTATAAATTTAGCTGCTGTTAACAGAAGAGAGAACTTTCTGTGAGTAGCCATATGCATTGATCAGATAGTTTTTCTGAGATTGTCAATTAATCTCACCTTAAAAATGACCAAAATATGTCTTTATTGAATTAACTTTGAATAAAAGTTTGTATATTATTTGTTTCATGTTGTCCTTGATTTTTATCTAGTTTGTTATTAAGAAAGTTGCCTGTTCACTTCTTGTAGTCTTTTATAAAATTTGCATTTTCTACTTCATAAATCAGTATTTAAAATTTGTTGTCAAAGAAACATACAAGGCAAGTCAGTTAAGTCACTGAAAGCTGTTCTCTAAAAAAAAGCTACTTTAATTATCAAGGAAAACATCTCCCAAGGATTGGTAAAACTTAAAGTTTTCATAGTGTTCTCTCCCTAATATGGACAGGACACAAGATAAAAGTAAAAGAAATAGCATTGAATCAAAAGGAAGCGAAAGAAAAAATATCTACTCTGACACAACTGAGAAATAAATTGTGGTTTTGATACCAAATAGAAGGAATTGAGGAAATGGACATAGGGAAGTGGGGTGGATACCTGAGGTGCTGAACACAGGAAGAAGAGATGGCATGGGGTGATGGGATATGATGGCTGTTCCTCAGAGATTTAGAAGGTAGTAGGCCTGAGCTCTTGCCAGAATAGTCAATAAGAGGAGAGAATTATACCTGTGATGAAAGTTCTGTTTAGTTAATAGAGTCGCATTTAAACATAGAACCACCTTTATTAACAACTTAGTTGAATTTTCCACTGTAAGTGGAATTTAAATAATTAGGAAAAGCAAAAGCCTATGCTCACCTTATGAAAATAAATTTCTGCATTAGTGTTGCTCCAAGCACATCCATAGTCAAGAAACATGTTGAGGATCTAAAGAACTTGGAACACTGTTAACTACTTCAGACAGTGGCACCAAAGAAAGAGTCATTTCTCTCTGATCACTTCCAAACACTAATATTCCATGAATTAGTCAATTAACGATTTATCTAAAAATTTTTAAAGCTTTTCTTAAAATATAATCTACTAGAGTGACAAAGTTCTAAATACTTAGCATGTCAGATACCACTTTATCTTTTCTCTCTTTAAAGATTTAATAAGCTCTACAGCTATACCATAAAACAGTTTGCCAAGGGTCAGTAACTAGATTCATAACTCTTGATTTCAAAGGATTTTAATTTATTCCCCTCCCCTCCATGCCAGTCTTTATCTCTCCAGTTTGAAACATCTTGTTTTGTTCTCTTCAAGCTTATAAAAGTGTTCCTGGCTTGTTCGATTATTGTCCAGAAAGAGGTCAGAAGTCATCCTGTCAGAGGAACCGTGAGGTATGAGCAGAGTTCAAGGCTAGTTCCATGAAAATATATTTTAAAGCAACTCTGCTTCTTGCTCCACTTGACTCTGCACCTTCGTAACTAAAAGCAGTGATGATTTGGGTTTAGGTAAATGATGTGTAAACTTTCACTTCCCTTGCCAAGAACTCTGCTGTATGATTCCTGGTTTTTATTACCTTCCCTATAGATAGCATAAGGCCCCATGTATTTATCGTCTCAGCTGTTGATGAGTTAGCATAGTACACAGTGATATAATGGATTAGCCTGCCTCCTGTTTCAGTTTGTTGAACAGATTCCCTCCTACTGGCTTCTATGGCTGACTGTGTCTGATTTCGGAGAGAAGGCTAGATGGGACTGTGGAATCACACTTTGAATCAAGTTTCTGGCATTCTAATTCTGGCTTCACAATATTCTAAAGGGAAAAAAAGCAGTGTAAGTGTTGCGGGGCTCATGGGCATAGGAATCAGATAGCTCTGAGTTTGCATCCCCTTCTCTCAGTTACTGGCTCTTCTGGTGGCTCAAGCAGTAAAGAAACTGCCTGTAATGCAGGAGACCTGGATTCAATCCCTGGGTGGGGAAGATCCCCTACAGAAGGAATGGCAACCCACTCCAGTGTTCTTACCTGGAAAATTCCATGGACAGAGGAGGCCGGCAGGCTGCAGTCTGTGGAGTCACAAAAGAGTCCCAACAACTGAGCAGTTAACTTTTCTGTCAGTTGCTAATGTAAGTTCAAACACATTTCTTAACCTCTGACCCATTCTCTAAAATGGCAACATAAGTATCTGTATCTTAGGTGTTTTTTTTTATTTGTTTCAGACCAACTTCTTCACTGTCCTCTTTAACCCTCAAGAGGCTCTGTAATTCCTTTTCACTTTCTGCCACTAGAGTGGTATCATTTGCATATCTGAGGTGGTTGATATTTCTTCCAGCAGTCTTGATTACAGATTGTGATTCATCCAGCCTGGCATTTCACATGATGGACTCTGCGTATAAGTTAAATAAGCAGGGTGATAATATACAGCCATGCTGTACTCTTCCCAGTTTTGAACCAGTCTGTTCCATGTCCGGTTCTAACTAGTGCCTCTTAATCCACATATAGGTTTCTCAGGAGACAGGTAAGGTGGACTGGTACTCCTATCTCTTTTAAGAATTTTCCACAGTTTGTTGTGATCCACGGTCAAAAGTTTTAGTGTAGACAGTGAAGCAGGTGTTTTTCTGGAATTCCCTTGTTTTCTCCGTGATCCAAAGAAGTGGACACAACTGAATAACAACAACAACGACAACAACAAAAGTGAGTGTATCACTTACAAGGTTATTGTGGAGTTTGAAAGAAATGATGTATAGTAGTGTGCTTGAAATACCAAAGACCCTCAATGTTGTTGTTCAGTAGTTAAATTGTATCTGACTCTTTGAGAACCCCTGGACTGCAGCACACCAGGCATTTCTGTATCAGCACTCCTCCACCACTGTCCCTTGGAATTAGCTCAAACTCATCCACTCCAGTGTTCTTGCCTGGAGAATCCCAGGGACAGGGGAGCCTGGTGGGCTACCGTCTCGGGTCGCACAGAGTTGGACACGACTGAAGCGACATAGCAGCAGCAGCAGCATGTACACTGAGTCAATGATGCCATCCAACCATCTCATCCTCTGTCGTCCCCTTCTGCTTTCAATCTTTCCCAGCATCAGTCTTTTCCAATGAGTCAGTTCTTCACATCAAGTGGCCAAAGTTGAGCTTCAGCATCAGCCCTTCCAATAAATATTCAGGGTTGCTTTCCTTTAGGATTGACTGGTTTGATCTCCTTACAGTCCAAGGGACTCTTGAGTCTTCCCCAACACCACAGTTTGAAAGCATCAATTCTTCCACACTCAACCTTCTTTATGGTCCAACTCTGACATCTGTACATGACTGCTGGGAAAACCAAAGCTTTGACTATATGGACTTTTGTCAGCAAAGGGATGTGTTTCAATAAATTACCACTGTTGAAGTTCTCTAAACCACCCATTTTTAAAAAAAAATTTTTCATTGAAGGATAATTGCCTTACAGAATTTTGTTGCTTTCTTTCAAACCTTAACATGAATCAGCTATAGTTATACATATAACCCCTCCCTTTTGGACCTCCCTCCCATTTCCCCCCTCTAGGTTGATACAGAGTCCCTGTTTGAGCTAACCTCCTGTTTGAAGAAGCCTCCCATTTCTTCACTGGAAGGAACTGAGATGAGCATATTTCTGTTCTGTTTTGTTTTTTGGAGTTATATCTATGTTTCCTTTCAGTTCTAAATCTCCAAGATTTAAAATAATCATTTGACCCTTTCACATACTTGCATCTTCTCTAATATTAAAAATAATACATCTTTAGTAAGTAGGACTCTTAAGTCAGGGATAATAACCGACTTAGTATTACTGAGCACTTCCTGTATTCCAGATATTGTGCAAAGGGCTTACATACATAGTCACATTTATTGTCATAAAAAACTATTATAATACCCACTTTAATAAGTACTGGATAAAATTTTGAGAAGTAAATTATCTAAGAGCACACTGCTAATGAGTGGCAAAGTTGGTAGGTCTGACCCCATGGCATATGCTCAATCCTCCCTTAACAGAGTGCAGCATGTTTAGGCAGAGGGAAAAGGAGGCAGCATCCCGGTGGAAACCACAACCTCAGTCAATGGAACAGGGGGGGATGGCGGTCTGGAGCTAAGCTGGCCAAAGGAATCCTAAATTGGGTTTTGAGTCTGGGCCTTTATACTCCCCCTGGGAAGAAAAATGCTTCATGGGAAAATGGCTTTACCCATTCTCCGTTACTGACGGCCTGCTTCAGTCCTGAAGGGACCTAGGCTGTGCAACACAGCATCTACCCCAGGATACTACAGGCCTCCTGTAGACAGAGCTCTGAGCACTCAAGGGACAGACCCCATTTCTATCCATTTGATATGACTTTTCTGTCATGATACTTTACAAAGAACGTGGGTATCAAATACATGGGATAGTTAGATGAATGGGATGAGGGATTTCCTAAAGCAGATGGCACCTGGCCTGTTAGGCACGAGAGTCAGTCTGATCACAGCCATGAGAAGCGACAACATCCCGTTTGCACAGTCCTGCATAGAAAGTGCCTTCAACGAGAGCGAGTAGTGCCCTTGTGCAAATTTTAAAAGGCTCTCTTGAAAGCTTAATTTCGCGGATTACCCCCATCCGTGCACACCTCTGCACCCCCGTAGGGGCGGGAGGCGGCCGACCCTGGCAGCAAAATCAACTGCTGCGCGTCGTCTCCTCTAAACCTCCGACTCTTGGCTTCCCGTCCTCAAACAGGAATCGCGCTGCATTTGGAGTTCCCCATTTCCCACGTACATACAGGTGTTATCAAAGGACGCTGGGGTTGGGACGAGAAAGAGGTCTAAACTTTAGGCGCAACGGAGTTAAAGGGGCGCCAGTGAATGTAGCACATAGTAAAGATTTCAGGGCGGGCGCGCCTGCAAACTCCCCGAGTGCGCATGCTCTTGGAAGGGGCCGAGGGTGCTGGGCGGGGCTGAGGTTGCTAGGCGACATCTCAAGGCCTCGCGTCAGCTAGCCCGGTTAGCGGACCAGCTACTGGCCGGACGCCTAGCTCTCACGATCCTCACTCCATCTGAGCAGCCAATGGCCGCGCTTCCAGTGCCGCGTTCGCTCGAGTCACACGATGCCGGCAGTTGCGTAGGCCAATCACGGCTCTCAGAAGGCGGGGCGGAGTCCACGCAAGCCAATAACGGCGGAGGAGGCCGTCGACTCTCGAGTAGTAGCGCCTAGCGCAGCTCTGGAGGCGGCGGCTGCAGACTGGGTGGCCCGCAAGGTGAGGCACTGGGTTGGAGGGGCCTCGGTTGGTTCCCTCGTACAGAGGCCGGGACTGACGGCCTGGCGGCAGGTATGGGTGAAAACGAGTGAAATCTGTTAATGTCGGAACCAGGCAGTGGTCACAGCACAGAGTGACAGAGTGACCAGAGTTCTACAAAAGGAAGAAGCAAGATCTGTTTGTGTGTGCGGCGGCGCGCGCGGGTGGGAAGGGCGTCCTGGAAGGTTCTAAAGGGTGAATTGGGCAATTGGGCAGAGGGCTATACCGGCAAGAGATGTTGTTTCGTGGCCAGAGAGGCCCGAAGCGGAGGACAGTCAGAGGCCTTGGTGTATCAGTACGGAGTGTGGGGGCGAAAAGCTGAGAGTAAAGGAGAGCAGAGGCCCAGGTGTTTCATCTGTGGGGAGGCGCTCCCTGAAACTGTAAGGGTCTGCAGAAGGGCTGAACCCTGTCTGCTGTTTGCATGAATGCTGGCGTCGTGTTTAGAGGGAGGGTTTAAGAAGGGCACACTTGGAGGTGCCAGGCGTCCGGGCCGGACAAAGGCCAGGCACTGCTGGCAGGTCTCAGAGACGGGGAAACTTCAAAGTTTCTAGGGGGGCATCCACAGACAGCTACATTTTTTTTTTCTGAGTCTGTAGCAGACCTCAAGTCAATCTAATTGTGCGAGGATGAAAAAAAAAGTTCACTCGTTATTTCCCCTCTCCTCTCTTCCTTAATGAGGAATCTGCTCTGGTGGCTCAGATGGTAAAGCGTCTCTGCCCGCAATGCGGGAGACCCGGGTTCGATCCCTGGGTTTTTGTTCAGTTGGCAGTAGTGTATCCGTTTCCCTCCCTTAAATCTAGAGAGTAAACTCCTGAATGTTAATTAAACCAGTTGTTTCTAAATTGGGAAGTGTTTGAAGATTTAATCCAGGCAACAGAGATAGAGATCTGGAGTATTCTGTCCTAGAGGACCTAGTAGACAGTGGCATCAGTTCACCCAGTTAAAGTAGGTAGGGAGGGAGTATGTGGGAAGGGTTGCAAGGAGTATGTGGGAAGAGTTGCCAAATTTTGGGACATGTTGACATTGACATGCCTCCAAACTGCCTAAATTGGAGTCCCTGGTGGCTCAGAGGTTAAACCTTTGCCTGCAATGCAGGAGACCTGGGTTCGATCCCTGGGTCTGGAAAATGCCCTGTAGAAGGAAATGCCAACTCACTCCAGTATTCTTGCCTAGAGAATTCCATGGATGGAGGAGCCTGGTGGGCTACAGAGGTCGCAAAGAGTCGGACACGACTGAGCGACTTCACTTTCAGCATACTTTTGGATAATTAGAACCTGGGGTGAGAGAGAGAGAGTGAGAGAGAATCAGCATATTCTCACAACAGGGAACAGATATGATCACTCTTGACAATCTAGAATGGTTGGAAGAAGTAAATCAAGCATCTCTGGGAAACTGTTAAGCCTCAATTCCTGAGCCTTTCTTTCTCAAAAGCTATACCACAAACATACTAAATGGGAAAGTGCTATATCCTTTCTTATCTCCTGGTTGAGTTTCTAGAACTGATATTTCTTCTGCTCAAAACCACCCATCGACCCCATCCTGCCTACTTTACTCTCTTTTAATCTAGTTAAATTAGATTTAACTGCCTTCCCTCCACACTCCGGTTTAGAGTTTACATGCGCTTCTTTCTCTAGTATCTGTTCCCTGGGCCTCTCTGTTTTATGTTTCCAACCTTTTATTGTTCTTACCACAGATGTTGTGACAGTCTTGTTACTTCTTTGTATTTCTCCCTAGATTTTATGATTTGAATAAGTCATATTTATTTTGTGATTTGAATAAATCATATCTATTTATCAAGGGTTAGAGCAGCAGGAAGCACAGTGACTACAAATAGTACAACATGTTAAATAAGAGTGAATACATGTAAATCCCAAGAAGCGAGAAAGGCGGGTATATCAAGGTGAGAAGTATCAAATTTTCCATAAGGGCCAGATAAAATAAACTCCAAAATATTTTTGTTGGATCTGGCAGATTAATGATTTTATTTAGTAAGAATAAATTTAGTGCATTGATTACAGTACAAAACTGATTTTAATTGCTAGAGAATGGATGTGAAATCTGAAAAGGAAGACAGCCTATATGGAATCCTCTTTCAGGAGGCTTGGGTGAACTTTGAGAATTATTCCCCTCTTACTATACTATTTATTGTGTGCTTTATTATTTAGGATTACAGTATGATATAATGGATGAGAGCACAGACTCCCCCACTTAGTGTTTTTGTAATTTGGGAAAATTACTTAATCTTTCTAAACCTCAGTTTTTATCTGTAAAATGAAAATAATAAAAGTGCCTACCTTGAAGCTATGGTAAGGAATAAAGTCTATAATATAGAGAGAGCATGTGACACTCTTAGAAGTTACTGGTGTATATAAAGCGCTTAATAATTGTTAGCTTCTTTTAGCTTATGTGGCTCACCTCAACATAAGTACTTCACATGTATCATTTCTTGGACTCTTCAGAAGAACTATATTGTTCTTCCTTATTTTTTCAACTTTATTGAGGTTCTGTTAGCAAAATGTACATTGTGTTGATTTGATATATGTGTACATCATGAAAAGATTCCCATCATCTAGTTATTGTTATTATTCTTTATATATTGCAAATAATAAAACTGAGGCTTAGAGAGTTACTTGACTTGCTCAAGGTTGCACAGCTAGTAAGTGGTGCTGGTTCAACATTATTAGATTTGGAATCTGCCTGCAATGGAGGAGACCCAGGTTTGATCCCTGGGTTGAGAAGATGCCCTAGAGAAAGGAATGATTGCCCACTCCAGGGTTCTTGCTTAGAGAATTCCATGGACAGAGGAGCCTGGCACACTACAGTCCAGGGGGTCACAAAGAGTCACACACGACTGAGAGACTAACACTTTGACAGTTTTATATGTTATCATTCAAGACACACCTAACTTTATTTTATTTTTTTATATTTCTAGGCTATGCAGTTCATCTGTGAGTTTTTTTTCAGATTGTCACACATCTCCCCAAGTTTTTCCAACTTGTTTTTGAAAAAACACCCAAGTCTAAGTGGACCTGCCTGCACAGTTCAAAGCTGTGTTATTGAAGGGTTGGCCATAGTTGAGTGGGTTATGGGGTGGTGCACAAAGACAAAGGAGCATTTTAAACAATAAGTTTCTCTGTTTTTTGATTTGGTGACCTATTAAGCTTATTTATAAGTAAAACATACTCATGAAAAAATTAAAATTATAAGAGGTATAAAATGGAAAGTAAATTTTTTCTCCTCTTCATAACCCCTCCCTACCATGTATGCATAGACATTTTCTGTTTGTGTGTTTCTCCTAAGTATATATGTGTAAAGTGCATGGATTAAGACATAACCTTTTCACAAAAACATAGGTAAGGCTCTTCCTATACATTCTGCAACTTGCTGTTTCACTTAGATGTCTTTTTATGTAGAATATGTAGATCTTTCTCCTCAGTGGCAGTGTCTTTGGAAGGACCTGATAGAATTTATTTAATTCATTTCTTATTGATGGCCCTAACATCTTGCTGTATTTTTCATTGTTTTTGCTATTGTGAGCAATGCTTCCTTCAGTCTTAGTGTGCTCATCTTTGTGTACTTAAGTGAGAAAATTGCTGGATCAAAAGATGTATTCGTTTTGAAT
This sequence comes from Madoqua kirkii, assembly GCA_006408675.1. Classification (NCBI taxonomy): domain Eukaryota; kingdom Metazoa; phylum Chordata; class Mammalia; order Artiodactyla; family Bovidae; genus Madoqua; species Madoqua kirkii. The sequence continues at coordinate 10,014 of SJYC01131411.1, forward strand.
TGTAATAAATACTGTGTTTTTTTTCCTTAAAGAATGAACTAATCCTCCCATCAACAATGTACAGTGGTGCCCGTTTCCCCAAAGTGTTACTGCTAGGCACTCTGTGAAACTAAGTTTTTGTTTTAGGGTGCATTTCCTATTTGAGTTGAACTGAGCTGTTAATTTGCTTAGTATTTGTATTTATTTTTCTGTGAACTTTCTGTGAGTAGTCTGTCATTTTTCTATTGGGTTTTTAGGCTTTTTCTAAAACACCCATTGTAGCCCTTTGTTATAATTCTTAGAAATATTTTTTCCAGTTTGTTGTTTGATCTTTGACTTTATTGTTGTCTTTTTATTCTCAATTATAAATTTTTATTATTTATGTAGTCATATTTGGCAGACTTTTTCTAAATAGGTTCTTAAGTGATACTTTTAAACCCAGCTATTGCTCTTTGAAATTACAAGTTTTTTCCTGGGAGACCACACTGATAAATCTCCTTAAAGATGGCTTGAGATTTCTTATCCACTATTTTTTAGATGCTGCTCTTGAACGTTAACATGTGGCTTTTAAATCCTATCTACAAATGGAGGTGGTGATGACATCTTGTAGACTGGTGTTTTTAATCACTGGTTTAGGACCTGAGAGACTGGCACTCCTTTAGCAATTTAAAAATTAATCAGAAGCATTTTAAAAACTGTTATCTCATAATTTTGTTGCTTAGCTTGCTTATTTACTTATTTATTTATATTTACAGAATAATAAGGCTGTCTGCAAAGATTTGAAAAATGGCAACGAATGAAAGTATCAGCGTCTTTAGTTCAGCATCCCTGGCTGTGGAATATGTAGATTCACTTTTGCCTGAGAATCCTCTGCAGGAACCATTTAAAAATGCTTGGAACTATATGTTGAATAATTATACAAAGTTCCAGATTGCAACGTGGGGATCTCTCATAGTTCATGAGGTCCTTTATTTCTTGTTCTGTTTACCTGGATTTTTGTTTCAATTTATACCTTACATGAAAAAGTACAAAATTCAAAAGGTGAGTAATGGACTTGCACTGGAGTATTATCATTAGTCTTGTGGAATATTTTTAAAGTAAATATAATTTGTAGCTGAAAATAGAGTGTACATCAGGGCTGTCCATTAGACATGTAATGAAGCCACATACATAATTTCCTACTAGAATATATTAAAAAGTAACAAAAGGGGGGGAATAATGTTCACAGTGTATTCAGTTTAATCCAGTAAATCTCAATTATATTTCAGTTAGTAATCAAAATTAAAAAGTATTTAATGAGATATATTGTGTTCTTATTCTTACAATAAGTGTTCAAAATTTAGTATATATTTTCCACTAATTTCAGCTCATCTCAGTTAAGACTAGGTGTATTTAAAATGTTCAGTAGCCACATTTCTAGTTGCTACCATATTACACGGCACAACCCTAGATCATTACTGATAAGGTTTCAGAAAGAATTTGTTGAATTGTGCCTTCAACAGATGTGATGTTTATCTAATTTGAGTTTATAAGTTTTAATTAAAAACTTCTTTGAGTTATAGTTGTTATACAATAAATTAGTTTCAGATGTACAGCATTGTGATTCGGAATTTTTATACATTATGCTCCACCTTACATTATTATGAAACACTGGCTATATTCCCTATGCTGTCCTTGTTTTGCTGTGCTTAGTCGCTCACTCGTGTCCAATCTTTGCAACCCCATGGACTGTAGCCTTTGAGGCTCCTCTGTCCATGAGTATTCTCTAGGCAAGAATACTGGAATGGGTTGCCATGCCCTCTTTCAGGGGATCCTCCCAACCCAGGGACTGAACCCAGGTCTCCCATATTACAGGTGGATCCTTTACCGTCTGAGCCACCAGGGAAGATAACAAGGGAAAAAACAAGTAACAGGGAAGTAACAAGGAAGTAAAAGCCTTGTTACTTAACTATTTTATATGTAGTAGTTTGTACTTTTTTTTTTTTTCATCTCCTACCTCTATCTCACTCCTTCCCTCTTTCTCCCTGCTGGTTGTAACCTCTAGTTTGTTCTCTATATCTGAATCTACGTCTTCTTTTATTTATTCGTTCGGGTTTTTTTCTCACATCTAAGTGATAGCATACATATTTGTCTTTCTCTGACTTATTTCACTTAGTGTAATGCCTTCCAGGTCTATCCACGTTGTTGCACTGGCAAAATTTCATTCTTTTTAATGGCTGAGTAGTCTATTGTGTGTATATACCCCTCTTCTTCCACCATTCATCTGTTGATGGACTCTTAGATTGCTTCCATGTCTTGGCTATTGTAAAGAATGTTGGTATGAATGTATGGTGTGCATATATCTTTTCTAATTAGTTTTTTTTGTTGTTTTTCAGATATATACCCAGGAGTGGAATTAATGGGTCATAAGATAATTCAATTTTTAGTCTTTTGAGGAACCTCCATACTGTCCACAGTGTCTGCACCAGTTTACATTTGTGCCAGCTGTGTACCGAGGTTCCTTTTCTTCACATTCTCACCAACATTTGTATTTGTAGTCTTTTTTGATAATAGCCATTCTGATAGGTGTGAGGTGATATCTCCCTGGGATTTCTATTTGCACTTCCTTAATGATTTGTGATGTTGAGTATTTTTTCATGTGTGTATTGGCCATCTGTATGTCTTTGGGAAAATGTCTGTTCAAGTGTTATGCTCATTTTTATATTAAATTATATGAGCTGTTTTCATGTTTTAGATATTAATCTCTAATCAGTCTTGCCAATTAAATAACTTGCAAATATTTTGTCCCATTCAATAGTTGCCTGTGGTGTCAGGAGTTTCCTTTGCTATGAGAAACATACTTTAAAGTTTAATTAGGTCCCATTTGTTCATTTTTGCTTTTGTTTACTTTGCTTTAGGAGACAGATCTAAAAAGGTATTGTTGTGATATGTTGTCTTCAATGAGTTTTGTGCTGTTCCCATACAAATACTAAAATTATTTGTTCCAGTTCTAAAAAAAATGCCAGTGGTGTTTTGATAGGGATTGTATTGACTCTACAGGTTATCTTGAGTAGTGTGGTCATTTTAATAATAATTCAGTATAACAGTTCTTCCAATCTAAGAACATGATGTATTTTTCCATTTGTGTTTCTTTCATCTGTGTCTTAAGAGTTTTCTGAGTACAGATCATTTATCTCTAGGTAGGTTCATTACTGGGTATGGTATTCTTTTTGCTGAAATGGTAAATGGGATTGTTTACTTAATTTCATTGTTAGTGTATAAAAATCTATTGATCGAGTTCTATATATTAATTTTGTATCCAACAACTTTACCAAATTCATTGGTAAACTCTAGTAGTTTTCTGGTGGTATTTTTAGGATTTTTCATGTCATCTGAAAATAGTGACAGTTTTACTTCTTCCTTTCCAATTTGGATTCCTTTTGTTTCTTTTTCTCATCCTGTTGTTGTGTCTAAGACTTCCAATACTGTGTTGAATAAAAGTGGACATCCTTATCTTGTTTCTGATCTTAGAGGAAATGTTTTTAGGTTCTCACCATTGACTAGGTTAGCTGTGGACTTATCATCTGTAGCCTTTATTATGTTGAGATATGCTCCCTTTTTACTCACTTTATGGAGAAGTTTTATCATATATCTGGAGAAGGAAATGGCAACCCACTCCAGTACTCTTGCCTGGAGAACCCCATGGAGGGAGGAGCCTGGTAGGCTACAGTCAGTGGGGTCACAAAGAGTCGGACACGACTGAGCGACTTCACTTCACTTCACTTTATCATATATAAATTGTAATTTTTGAATTAGCTAGAAGGGAATCTTATTCCTTCGTGAGTATTATTTTGCAATTCACTGCACCCTTGATGTCTCAATTCTTCAGTGTTGTTAATATGCTAAGACTTTGATCAAGAGTGTTAAAATTTTGTTTTTATTCTAAATATAGCATGGTTTTTCTGCAGTATTCATGTCATCTTCCAAAAAATGATGATGTTCCTAACTTCTCAGTATTTGCTTCAGTGCACTAAGTGTTTCTTGAGAGCTTGCATACATGGTACATCTTCTCAGATTTAAACATAGGGAAAATAATGAACTCTTATAACTAAAGAGTTTGACACAGTTCTCAGGAAGGAGTCTGTACCATATTGTTAGAGAAAGAAAGAATCTATCAACACTTAGTAAACCTATAATAGTTTCTAATGCTTACTATTAGCTTTTTTCAAAAAGTCATGCCAAACTCAGACTTGGGCACACAGTCTTGATGTAAAGTAGGCCTTTGGGGAATGTTTATCTAAAGGGTGCACTCACTGAGTTCATGTCTGGTGGCAGTCAGTATACACATCCTCTGTAATCAGTCTCTTCACTTTGTAGCCTCTCCTGGTGAGTCTCACTTTAAGCAACTACTAACATTGATCCTTTCTGGGGATACTGCATGGGGCCAGCTGCTTGTAGACTCCAGGTCAAAGAAGGGAAGAACAAAGAGTAAAGAGAGAAGGAATTAAAAGGGCTGTGGCCTAAAGGAGAGTATCTTGTTAATGTAAATAAAGGACATAATATTTCCAAAATGCTTTTTATAAAAAGGCCTGCTTTGAAAGGTAGAATTATGTTTGAGTGTCTTAAGTTCTCATGCATGTTTGGAATTCTGACTGCAGTGGGTCACCCACTGTGTTATTTATGGGGCTGATTGGTTGGTTGTATGACTATCCAGACCAAACTATCCCTCTCTGCCTTCTGCCCTCTATAGTTGACTCACTAGTCAGAGGTGGTAACTTTTTCAGAGAGAAAGGCCTGTGTCAGTTAAGATTTTATGAAGACTCCAGAGAAAAATGTGACAAAAGAAAGGACAAGCAATAATCTAGTTTACAACTAGTTACTTATAAACGAGATCGAAAGCTTTCAAGTCTGTGCTTAGCATGTCTTTCTTGAGTTTCGCAACCATTAAAGTCCCTGCTTTGAGATTTTTTGATAATAAAATTAGCTGAAAGATTAATCAGTACAAATTTTCACAATATAAAGGGATTTAAAAACAAGCCAATAAGTCAGTATAAGTTAATTACAGATTTATGCATTTTGAAGGCAGATACCCTGAAACACTGACACTGATGGAGCAACACCAAAAATTCTGCTTTGAAATAGAATAGACAGTTAATGTACATGCGTGCTAGGGGAAAGGATGGTATTCACTTCTGTGAAAGTAAAGAAATAGACCTTGCAGGATTTTTTTTTTCTTTATGTCATACATCTTAATAATTCTCTAGGAATTTTCCTCAAAGATTTATACATTAAAAACATTCTTTCTGAAATCTGTGACCCTCATAAATAGTAAATCGTGGTTTTAATTTATAACTGATTTCTTTTTCTGTTAATTTCTACAGCTACATCAATGTTAGATTCTAGCCAAGAAGTTAGTTAAACATAGTTCTTTGGAGACAAGAGTGGCTTTTCCCACCCACGCCAGAATCTTTCATTTATTTTGTCCCCAGTCACAGACTGGAAGTTCAGAGGAGCAAGGTCAGACCATGCTCAGACCAGAAATAGACAGTTATAAAGTAATCTTGCCTAATTCCTTCATTTTATTGTTGAGACTGAGATGTGAGCTTCACAGATACCCTGAGGTTAGAACCAACTCCGACTGATTACCAGTTGAACTCTTCCTTTTTTTGTCAGGGAAGGAAGCTCTTCCAAAGAATTTCAGGAACAATACTGGAACCCGAGATTTTAGTTAGTCCCAAGTTCTGCTAATAACTTCCTTTGTGATCCTGAGCAAGATGGTTGACCTCTGGGCCTCTGCTGAGGTCAGTCGTTTCCTTTGCAGATTTCTAAATTTAGGGGTAAGGGCATTTAAAAGAGCAAAAACTATTTATTATTTACTAGTTTTTTGTAAAACCAAAAGCACTTCTTAACAAGTACAGCCCTTTGAACTGAATACATACTCACTTTTCGTTATGGCTTGCTGAGCAAGTTGATAATCCTGATGGGGTTTTGTGAACATTTCTCTACATTGATCACTTCCTCATTTGACTTTAATCTGTGAACTTCATCTGTGGCCAGTAGCTCTCCATTCTTTGGGAACCACGGGACACATTTGTTTCTGGAGTTCTTTCAGCTCAGAGAGTTTCTAATTTTGTCAATGTGTATGAAGAAAAATGCACTTATTTCTGGGAATGAAAACAACTGAATGATGTTGCCTGTGTAGTAAGGCTTTCAATGCTGTGTGTATAGCTCCCTCAGCAATTGGGAGAACTCAGCTGTGATTGTAGCATGACACACGTCTTCATCTCTGGAATTCCTGATAAAAGTAAATGATCCCTGCTTAGCAAAAACAGGACTGACTTTTAGTGTTGCTTTGGTTTGCTCTGTCGTGTTGCTTAAAGATCATTTGGACTATTATGCCCGGGCCTGAGTTTTGACAATTTCTTCATCTGTTCATAGCAGTGATAATAGTTGTGAAGAATTTAGAATGTTGGGGCTGCGTGTTATAGTTCCTGGGCCTTAGTTACTATAACTTAGCAATTAAAATACAGAATCTACATAACATAGGATTAATTAAATAACATAAATTTCAGGTCCCATGTAGACATTAGAGAAAAAGCTAAGAATTTACTTTTAGTTTTCAGGTGAAACTTCTGATAGCAGAGGCTAATACTAAATGTTTTAATTTTTTTCTCCATAGGATAAACCAGAAACATGGGAAAACCAATGGAAATGTTTTAAAGTGCTTCTCTTTAATCACTTTTGTATCCAGCTTCCGTTGATTTGTGGAACTTATTATTTCACAGAGTATTTCAGTATTCCCTATGACTGGGAAACAATGCCAAGATGGTATGTAGATAAAGATTTGATTTTTATACTCAGTTATGGTTTATCATCCAATTAAAATATCTTTAGTATTACCTTCTGTCTTCATTTGGTTAATGTTTGTTCTTAACTTTGAAGTAAATAAAATATAGAAAACTATAGTAGAAACTTGAAATGTTCCCATTTTTATGTGTTTCTGTATTTTAATATCTTTATTAGAGAGTGAGTTTCTTACATCAGAAGTTTCTTATAACAGAAATTATATGATTAT
>SJYC01131412.1:0-16246 GCA_006408675.1 Madoqua kirkii
AGACAAAGAGCACCCTAGCCTGTGGTGGAGGCTGGATGGGAGGTAGGTGTGTTCCAGAAAGTAAGGCAACTCGCTATACTGCAGAGATATTGCTTCTTGTGATCTAAGGACAGGGGCGTGGGAACATGAGCATGGCTGCCAGTGCAGACCTTCCAGGAAGCTGGAGGGTGGCTGTTGGAGGGCCCTCAGTTGCTCAGTCATGTCCAACTCTTTGCGACCTCTTGGACTGTAGCTTACCAGTCTTCTCTGTCCTGTGGGATTCTCCAGGCAAGAATCCTGGAGTGGGTTGTCATTCCCTTCAACAGGGGAGCTTCTTGACCCAGGGATCAAACGTGGTCTCCTGCATTGAAGGTAGATTCTTTACCATTTGGGCCACCAGGGAAGCAACCAGTTCCTCTGTACAGTCTGGCATAGACATGTGAAGGACATGGCTACACCCTGGACCTAGTAACTCCCCTCCCGTGGATGGAAATAGCATGTGCTATACCTGTCTCTTATACACATCTAGATGTGTATAAGAGACAGATATAGATATGTGCTTTTCCTATTACTGTATATGCAACATATAAGAAAATTTGTGTATTTTTTCCTATATAAATAAAATATTTTTGCCCATTGCACTTACAGGCTTCTCTTTAGCAGAAGAAAGTGATTTTACTATTAAGAGTAGTAAATCCTTTATTAGTGTTGCTCCTTGCCTAGAAATTTTGAGTTTTGTTTCTTAGCTCTGATTTTATAACTTATGTTTTTTAATTTAATTAGGATTGGTATGGTGGTCAGCCTCTTTAACCCTTCTTCAGGTGGTATCATATATCTAGCTTGTATCTCTATGTATTGTTTTGAGAATTTTTTGATCAATTTAACCAGTTAAATCGAGATCGTATTTGATTTTATGCAGTGTCCAGCAGTGATCCTAGGTAAAAGTCTAGATTGTTTTAGTAAGTTAGTTTATCCTCATTACGGTATTTTCATCTTAAAGGTACATGCTTTTGGCAAGATGTTTTGGCTGTGCAGTGATTGAGGATACTTGGCACTATTTCTTACATAGGCTTTTACATCACAAAAGAATATATAAATATATTCATAAAATTCATCATGAGTTTCAGGTATGTTAGAATTATCTTTTTTTACTCTTTGAGGCAAAAATGTTATTTTTTTAAAGAATCTGAACTTAAAAAAGGTTGTCAGTGATGTCTTTATTTCATTTTCCTTTGGCATGATTGTTTAGAATACACACACACATAAACATGAACACAAAGCTAGTTCTACAGATTTTTTTCTAGTATCCTAATTTCATGGTAAATTGAGGCCTGAAAGAAAAATGTTCATTTCTATATTTTGGTTCAGAGCATGTACTCACACAGCTGGGTACCTGGCAGTTTGATGGAGGTTCTACTGCTGTTATGATCATTTAAGTGAGACACCAGAACAACAAACCTTGAATCATTAAATTTTTAAAACAGTTTTCAACTTAGCTTTAATGCTTTTCCACCTCATTGCTAACTTCTTCCCACAAAACAGGGATTTTTTTTTTTTTTTTAAATCAGAACTGCTTTGTTGTTAGCTTTGTCAGATTTGTTTCATTGGTATGTTCTGCATTGATCCTGATTACCTGATATGATAAATCAAATATCCCTTTCTTGGCAGAACAAATTCAGGTGCATAAACCAAATGTAGAATTCACGCCAGTTGTTTTGATGCCTTTATCTCAAACCATTAAAATAGATCATATTAAGGACATCCCTAGGCCTTTTAATATTTGGTGAAAACAGAGAGATATCTTTATTGAGAATTACTGTTAATGTTTATATAGGTATGACTAAATATACAGTTCACCCTTAATATCTATGGGTTCTAAATCCATGAATTTAACCAACTGAACATGCACATCCTCTGGAAACCCTCATTGAAAATATTTGGGAAAAAAATTTCAGAAAGTTCCCAAAGGCAAAACTTGAATTTGCTTTGAATGAGCAACTATTTACATAACACTTAAATTATGTTCACAACAATTACACAATTACATAGCATTTATATTGTATTAGGTCTTATAAGTAATCTATAGATGATGTATATGGGAAGATGTGCATGGGTTATGTGCAAATACTGCCAAGTACTGCCTTTTTATTAAAGTTTGGTGTCCATGGGGGTCCTTAAAACAATCTCTTTAGAATACTGAGTGATGACTGTATTATCATAACATATAAAAAGGATATAGTTTTATAAAATGATATGCACAAATAAATTTAGAAAGATGTATGCAAGATAGCAAAAGAGACACAGATGTAAAGAACAGACTTTTGGACTCTGGGAAAGGGAGAGGATGGGATGATTTGGAAGAATGGCATTGAAACATGTATACTATCATGTAAGAAACGAAAAAAAAAATATATATATAAAATTTTTTTAAAAAATACATGTATATATTAGGGTTCTTCCAAGAATCAATAGGAGATACATACACACAGATTTATTTTAAGGAACTGGCTCATGCAGTTGTAGGGGCTGGCAAATCTGAAGTCTATAGGGCAGCTAACTGGAAATGCAGGAGAGACTTGATGTTGCAGGCCTGAGTCTGAATTCCTATGGGCAACAGGCTAGAAAGCACACAGGTTTTCTGTACTGTAGTCTTAAGTGTTCCTTCTTTCTTTGGGAAGCCTCAGTCTTTGCTTTTAAAGCCTTTAGCCGATTGAATGAAGCCCACCTGCATTATAGAGGATCCTCTTTACCGATTTAAATATTAAATATTGATCACATCTAAAATAGACCTTCAAACCAAATCTAGACTGGTGTTTGACCAAGCAACTGGACACCATGGCCTAGATAAGTTCAAGCAGAAAATTAACCATCACAATATATTAAGCAATTCTTACTTATTTTAGGCTCCATTTGGAATGGAAGCTGAATATGCACATCCTCTGGAAACCATAATTCTTGGAACTGGATTTTTCATTGGAATCATGCTTTTATGTGATCATGTTATTCTTCTTTGGGCCTGGGTGACTGTTCGTTTGATAGAGACTATTGATGTCCATAGGTAAGGTTTGGTTTCTATTCAGGTAGAAGGTATCATAAAATATCCTTTATTCATGGTCATAGATTATCTTTCTTATTTTTTTTTAATTGAGATGTAATTGACATATTGTGTTTTAGGTATACAGTGTAATGATTTAATATATATATTGCTGATCCATCTTTATACATTGTTATAATTTTTTATGTGTGTGTGATGAGAACTTTTAAGATTTACTCTCTTTGCAACTTTCAAATTCACAGGACTATTGACTTCAGCCTCTATGCTGTTCATTACCTGCCCAAGGCTTAGTCATCTTACAATTGGAGGTCATACCTTTGACCACGTTCACCCATTTTACATACTTGTAGTCATTGTCATAGATTATCTTTTCTAAGTAAACAAACAGTAGGAGAAGTTAAACCTTGTTAATGTAACTGTTTCTAAGAAAACAGGAGAATATAATTGTTGAGGAAAAGTTCAAATAATAGACTTTTTTTTGCATTCTTGTCTATAACTGTTGTCATTTTTATGGTGAGACTATATTCATGTATTATTTGGGAAAACAAAACAAAATTCTGGAAGTGCTGCAAAACTGCTCTCCAGAGGGCCCCTCTTTACATGCCCAGCAGGAGCCGGCAAGAATGCTTTCCCTGCTTCTGATATTTTTTCCAGCCTGGACATGACAATCTCATTAATCTTGGTTATTAGGAGAGCAGAGAACCTTCAGGGTTGTGATCTGCATTCCCCAGGGACTGGTAAGGCTGCACGCCTGTGTGCTTGTTGACAACAGTTATGTTTTTCTTTGAATTAGCATTTTATATCACTTGCCTGCTTTTTGTTAGGTTATATGTTTTATAACCTATTATGAAAAAGCGAAAGTGTTAGTCACTCTATTGTGTCCTACTCTTTGTGACCTCATGCTGTGTAGCCCATCAGTCTCCTTGGTCCATGAAATTCTCCAGGCAAGAATACTGAGGGATGAAGTGGGTAGCCATTCCCTTCTCCGGGGAATCTTCTCAACACAAAGACTGAACCCAGGTCTCTCTTGCATTGCAGGCAGATTCTTTACTGCTTGAGCCACCAGGGAGACTTATAACATTTTGGTTCATGTGTAAGCTTGGTTCAGTTCAGTTCAGTTTGGTTTGTCAGTCATGTCTGACTCTTTGCAACCCCATGGACTGCAGCACGCCGGGCTTCCCTGTCCATCACCAGCCTCCGGAGCTTGCTCAAACTCATGTCCATCAAGTCGATGATGCCATCCAGCCACCTCATCCTCTATCATCCCCTTCTCCTCCTACCTTCAATTTTTCCCAGCATCAGAGTCTTTTCTACGGAGTCAGTTCTTGAATCAGGTGGCCAAAGTATTGGAGCTTCAGCATCAGTCCTTCCATTGAATATTCAGGACTGACTGCTTTTAGGATTGACTGGTTTGATCTTCTTGTAGTCTAAGGGATTCTCAAGAGTCTTTTGCAACACCTCAGTTCAAAAGCATCAGTTCTTCAGCACTCAGCTTTCTTTACAGTCCAACACTCATGTCTATACATGACTACTGGAAAAATCATAGCTTTGACTAGGTGAACCTTAGTTGGCAAAGTAATGTCTCTGCTTTTTAATATGCCATCTAGGTTTGTCATAGCTTTTCTTCCAAGGAGCAAGCATCTTTTAATTTCATGGTTGTTACATGAAATTACAAAGTAGGTAACTTTGTTATATATGTTGTAAATATTTTCTCTCCCATCTGTCATTTCAATTTTAATTCTTGATGGTTCTTTTGCAGTGCTGAAGTTTTAAATTTTTATATAGTAAAGTCTATCAGTTTTATTTTTTTCTGGCTTTTGGATTTCATGCCTTGCTTGAAAAGTAAGTTTAATGTTCCTGAAACACTGTTGAAAGAAATATATTTGTGATTATATTAAAAAATTCGGTTAAATAGTATAATTCAGGCCAGCAATTATTTTATTCTTCTATAATGACCCTAAAGTTAACCCTTACTTGAAAAAAAATACTGAAACATCCAGCCTTCACCAAATAGAACACTTCTGTACATTTCTGCCCACCACTGACAAATATTATGTGCATATTTCACATGCTTCCTTTGTATTGATTAGAAGGCATTTTTTGGTAAATTATTTCTATCTAATTCCTTTTCAATTGCCTAATACAATACCCTGATTCATTATTTAAACATGATTATATATTTTTTGAATTTTGGAGGGAGCTTTTATTTCATCTGTGAAAGCAGAATATGAAATTCTAGAAATTATTTCTGAATCATTAAAATAGCAAAATTAATGCTTCTAATCTTAGGCAGAGAAGTGGTAGATGATGTGTCTGTCTGTCTTTCTTTCCATTGCCCTTTTCTATTTCCTTCCTTCTCAGCCTGCTCAAGGGAGGGAAGGATTGGGGTGATTCAGACTAATATAATTGTAGATACCAGATTTTAGACTTGTAGTTAGAAATAAAGACAGGTACTCTAAAAAGAATTTGCAAAACACTAATCCTCAGATTTAACCTTTGTAATGCTTGGTACTAATTTTGTATAACTTTTCCTAAAAGACATACATAGTATTATGAGTGTTACAAACTTTGGTAAACAGATTCCTCTAAAACAGAAAAAAATTCATGAAAATCTGTGTCTAAGAATTCATTACTATAATCCTTCCTTCATCTCCTGATTTTAATATTAATATTAAATTCTATAAATTGTTCGTTTTTCTTTACTTGCTGAAAGTGGTTTCTAGAGTATCTACCATTTGCTGTGAACTTTTATAAACATGTCAGAAATAAGTGACTTAGGTACAGTGAAATGTTATTTGAATGGTTAACAAGCATATTATGGTCAATGAACAAGTTGATTATTGATGGTGTATTTACTTCCTTAATAATCTTTTTCATTTTCATTTCAGTGGTTATGACATTCCTCTCAACCCTTTAAATCTCATTCCTTTTTATGCTGGTTCTCGGCATCACGATTTCCACCACATGAACTTCATTGGAAACTACGCTTCAACATTTACATGGTGGGACAGAATTTTTGGAACAGACTCTCAATTTAATGCTTACAATGAAAAGATGAAGAAAGTTCAGAAAAAGACTGAATAAGCATCTCATAGAAACCTTCTGGAAAATATGCATTTCCTGAATTGAAGCTAGTAGCTAACATTGCTTCTGGGGAGCAGAAATATACATATGACTTGGCCACTAAGTGATTAAAAAGAATATTAACAACTTTTAATTAATTTCCTAGTGGGAGCTTTCATATATTTAAATACAATTTTCCTGAGGAAGTTTTAAGGGCCATTTTGCTAACTTACAAAAAGGGTTTAAGTAATGGAAGAGTATTAATTGAAGTCTTTCCCCCAACATTGTACCATAGGCGTGAAGCGAAATTGTTCTTTAAACCTTTTAAATATATAGTGGCCATTTCAGGAACTCTTGGTAATGGTGTTGGCCTCCTGTTGAACTTTAAATACCTTTTTGGAATTTGCATAAAAATCAAATGCTATGGATTGAACTATACCAGTCTGTACAGTATGAGTGAGTGCTGAATCCAAAATAGCCAGTGCCAGGAATTTCTTATCTGGAGCTGACCAGTTTAAAGTGACTCTTTGGGAAGTCCTTTTTTATTACAATGTACCATTGTTATCTATGAATTAAGGCATTTATGAATTGATGTAAGACTATTTTAGTCTACAGGTTTTCAAGTTACTTGAACTTTTTTTAAAAATTGAGCTTTTTTTTCTGCTATTTACCCTTTCATTTTTGTATATCAAGTTTTCTTTATACTTAAAGCCCTGTTCTGAAACTGTACTGGCTTGCTGTATTTGCACTTGTAGCTATTGAAATAAATGTGATTTTGTTTGATTATTCTATTTCCAATTTAAAACATCATTTGTCACCTTTTATTTATTCTTATCAGGAAAAGTGTAAAAATCACTAAATTATTGTTTTGTAACAAAAGGAACAGTTTTATCTTGTTAAATGCTTCATAAACTTTTTGACAATTTCGACATGTATTTATCAGGCTATTGTGGGAAATTCTGTTGACCTGATAAAATGGAGGATATTGAAACAGCTCTTTACTCCACTTAGAAAAAATACAGATGGAAGAATAGAGTCAAACTTTATAGGGCTGACTTAATTTCAAGTAGGTAGCCCAGTGGAAAAAAATTCACCTGCCAGTGCAGGAGACATGGGTTCAATCCCTGGGTTGGAGACATCCCCAGGAAAAGGAAATGGCAGCTCATTCCAGTACTCTTGCCTGGGAAAGCCCATGGACAGAATAGTGAGGTGGGTTATAGTCCATGGGGTCGCAAAGAGTCACATGACTGAGCACACATGCACTTTTTTTTTTTTTTAAATACAGTAAAGAGGTTTAAATAAGGACTGAGAAAGTTACAGCTGAGACTCTTTCTGTTGTTTGGTTGCTACGTCGTGTGCCACTCTGTAACACCATGGACTGCAGCATGCCAGGCTTCCCTGCCCTTCATTATCTCATGGAGTTTGCTCAAATCATGTCCGTTGAGTAAATGATGCCATCCAACCATCTGATCCTCTGTTGTTCCCTTCTCCTGCCTTCAGTCTTTTCCAGCATCAAGATCTTTTCCAACGAGTCGGCTCTTCACATCAGGTGGCCAAAGTACTGGAGCTTCAGCATCAGTCCTGATGAATATTCAGGGTTAGTTTCCATTAGGGTTGACTAGTTTGACCTTGCTGTCCAAGAGACTCAAAAGAGTCTTCAACACCACAGTCGAAAGCATCATTTCTTTAGCACTCAGCCTTATTTATGGTTCACCTCTTACATCCATACATAACTACTGGAAAAACCATGTCTTGACTAGATGGACCTTTGTCCACAAAGTAATGTCTCTGCTTTCTAATATGCTGTCTTGGTGTGTCATAACTTTTCTACCAAAGAACAAGCGTCTTCTAATTTCATGACTACAGTCACCGTCCAGAGTGACTTTGAAACCCAAGAAAATAAAAGTGTCACTGTTTCCATTGTTTCCCCTTGTATTTGCCATGAAGTTGTGGGACTGGATTCCGTAATCTTAGTTTTTTGAATGTTGAGTTTTAAGCCAGCCTTTTCGCTCAGCTCTTTCATCTTCATCAGGAGGCTCTTTAGTTTCTCTTCACTTTGCCATTGAATTGGTATTATCTACATATCTGAAAGTGAAGGTGAAGTTGCTCAGTCGTGTCCAACTCTTTGCGACCCCATGGACTGTAGCCCACCAAGCTCCTTCATCCTTGGGATTCTCCAGGCAAGAATATTGGAGTGGTTTGGCATTTCCTTCTCCAGGGCATCTTCCTGACCTAGGGATCGAACCCAGGTCTTCTGCGTTGCAGGCAGACGTTTTAACCTCTGAGCCATCTGAGGTTGTTGATATTTCTCCCAGAAATCTTGATGCTAGCTTGTGATTCATCCAGCCTGGCATTGCAGGTGATGTACTCTCCATGTAAGTTAAACAATAAGTAGAGTAGCAATATACAACCTAATGTACTCCTTTCCCAATTTTGAACCAGTTGGTTGTTCCATATTCAGTTCTTTTGCTTCTTGACCTGCCTACAGATTTCTCAGGAGGCAGGTCAGGTGATCTGGTATTCCCATATCTTGAAGAATTTTCCATGGTTTGTTGTGATCCACACAAAGGCTTTGGCATAGTCAATGAAATGGAAGTAGATGTCTTTCTGGAATGTCTCTCTTGCTTTTTCTATGATCCAACAGTTGACAATTTGATCTCTGGTTCTTCTGCCTTTTCTAAAGCCAGTTTGTATATCTGTAAGTTTTCGTTTCATGTACTATTGAAGCCTAGCTTGAAGGATTTTGAGCTTTATCTTCCTGGAATGTGAAAGAGTGCAATTGTATGGTAGTTTGAACAAAATCTTTGGCATTGCCCTTTGAGACTGTAATGAAAACTAACTTTTTCCAGTCCTGTGGCCACTGCTGAGTTTTCCAAATTTATTGATATGAGTGCAACACTTTAAGAGCAACATCTTAGGATTTGAAATAGCTCAGCTGGAATTCAGTCACCCACACTAGCTTTGTTGGTAGTAATGCCCACTTGACTTCACATTCCAGGATGTCCAGCTCTAGATTTGTAACCACACAATAGTGGTTATCTGGATCATTAAGACCTTTTTTGTACACTTTGGTGTATTCTTGCCACCTCTTCTTAATCTCTTGTGCTTCTGTTAGGTCCTTAGCATTTCTGCCTTTATCATGCCCATCTTTGCATGAAATGTTCCCTTGGTATCTCAGATTTTCTTGAGATCTCTCATCTTTCCCATTCTATTGTTTTCTTCTGTTTCTTTGCATTGTTCACTTAAGGCTTTCTTATCTCTTCTTGGTATTCTCTGGAACTCTGCATTCAGTTGGGTCTGTCTTTCCCTTTCTCCTTGGCCTTTCACATCTTTTCTCAGCTATTTGTAATGCTTACTCAGACAACCATTTTGTTTTCTTGCATTTCTTTTTCTTGAGATGGTTCTGGTCACCACCTTCTGTGCAGTATTACTAACGTCCATGCATAGTTCTTCAGGCAGTCTTTCAGATCTAACCCCTTGAATCTTTTTGTCACTTCCACCATATAATCATAAAGAATTTGATGTAGGTCATACCTGAATGGCCTAGTGGATTTCCATATGTTCTTTATTTAAGTCTGAATTTTGCAATAAAGAGTTTATGATCTGAGCCACAGTCAGCACCAGGTCCTGTTTTTGCCCACTGTATAGAACATTTCCATCTTCAGCTGCAAAGAATATAATCCATCTGATTTCAATATTGACCCATCTGGTGCCCATGTGTAGAGTCATTTCTTGTGTTGTTTGAAAAGGGTGTTTGCTATGACCTGTGTGTTCTCTGAGCAAAACTCCTGTTCGTCTTTGCCCTGCTTCATTTTGTACTCCAAGGCCAAACTTGCCTGTTACTCCAGGTATCCCTTGACTGTCTACTTTTGCATTTCAGTTGCCTATGATGAAAACAACATCTTCTTTTGGTGTTAGTTCTAGAAGGTTTTGTTGGTCTTCATAGAACTATTTGACTTCAGCTTCTTTGGCGTTAGTTGTTGGGGCATAGACTTGGATTACTATGATATCTGAATGGTTTGCCTTAGAAATGAACCAAGATCATGCTGTCGTTTTTGAGATTGTACCCAAGTAACACATTTTAGACTCTTTTTTTTTTAAACTATGAGAGCTACTTCATCCCTTTTAAGGGATTCTTGCCAACAGTAGTAAATGTTCATCTGAATTAAATTACCCATTCCCATCCATTTTAGTTCACTGATTCCTAAAATGTCGATGTTCACTCTTGTCATCTGCTTGACCACTTCCAGTTTACCTTGATTCATGGCCTTAACATTCCAGGTTCCTATGCAATAGTCTTTATTACAGCATTGGGCTTTACTTTTTCTTTTCATCAGACTTTACTTTCACCACCAGACAGGGCATCTTTTCTGCTTTGGCTCAGCCTCTTCATGCTTTCTGGAGCTATTTATCCACTCCTCCTCAGTAGAAGGGTGGATACCTACAAACCTGGGGGTCACTTTCCAACCCTCCCCCAGCGTGTGTGTGTGTGTGTTTAATAAGTCTGTTCTTAACTCTCAAACAACAATTTTGAGGCTGTACCTAAAACTGTGCTCTTTAGTTGTGAGGTATCTAAGGGAATTCTTTTACCATCTACTTTCATTCCCTAATACTCTTAGAACACAAGGGTCTGGACTAAGTAGAGTGACACCTACTGTTGAAAATGGTGCTAAATGTTTTTAAACAACTTGTTCTAATTCTCTTTTCATACTAGATAACTTTTACTGTGAATTGTGCTTGATCTCACTTATTGCTCTGGAATGTAGATGCCTTTTTTTTTTCTATTCATATGTGAATTAATTGTCTCAGAGGTGAAGTTAATCTGGATGTATGGGGCCAGACTTTTGACTTTAGAAACCATGATTGTGGCCACTACATGCACACACTGCAGACTTGCATCTTCTAGAAAATCTCAGAAAATTCTTCCCAGAATTTCCCCCTTATGCACAATTTTTTTGAGAAGACAAATGCTTTGAAAGGAAAGAAAAAGTTCTAAGCCAGTAGCCATCCAGAAAGATTAATAGGCACTTCAGTACAAATAAATTTTTATATGATTTACTGACCAGACAGCTTTTAAGATTACCTGAATTAAGCTATCTTTTTTTAGCACTTGACAGTGGGATAGAAACAAATAAATATGAAGACTGCCAAGTCATTTCAGTTGTGTCCGACTCTGTGTGACCCCATAGACGGCAGCCCACCAGGCTCCCCCGTCCCTGGGATTTTCCAGGCTAGAACACTGGAGTGGGTTGCCATTTCCTTCTCCAGTGCATGAAAGTGAAAAGTGAAAGTGAGGTCGCTTAGTCGTGTCTAACCCTTAGTGACCCCATGGACTGCAGCCTACCAGGCTCCTCCGTCTGTGGGATTTTCCAGGCAAGAGTAGGGTGCCACTGCCTTCTCTGAATATGAAGACTAGAGTACAAAAATAATATATAGATCTGTCTAGAAAACAAGTCTTTGTTTCTTAGATTATCTATTTTTAATTTTGCTGGAGTAGTAATTTGAAAGCTTAAAATTAATATAATTAAAATGAGGGTGTAGGATATGCTTAGAGTTAATATCTATAGTGTTATAATTAATTAATATTTTGAGCTTCCCTGGTAGGTCACAGTGATAAATAATCTGCCTCCAACACAGGAAACCCAGGTTTAATTTCTGGGTAGGGAAGATCCCTTGGAGGAGGACAGGGCAACCCACTCCAGTATTCTTGCCTGGAGAATCCCATAGGCAGAGGAGCCTGGTGGGCTACAGTCCATAGGGTTGCAAAGAGTCAGACACCACTGAAGTGACTGAGCATGCATGCAATTAGTATTTTACTCTTTTCTAAATAATCTGGCTAAAGACATTTTAACCTTTGGAAAAGCTTGGATCTGCAATCCTTAAAGAAATTCCTATCTCAACTTCTAACCAAACTCCCACATAAAGCCTAGGGCTTTTAAAATTCCCTAGTTGGAGAAAGACTCTGTTCAAAGTCTTCATGCATGAATGCACAGAGGGCTGTATGTTTGTCTCTGAGGATTTAATCCCAGTCTGTTCTTTGAAAAGATCAAAATCTTCCAGCTAATTATCAAAAGAGTGAGCTATGCCTTTGGTCAAATAGATGCTGCGGCAAGTGATTGTCAAATGCTGACATTCTCCCATAAAATCACCAGAGGACTGTGGTAATACGTCTTAGGACACACTGAGTACTGTTGTGCTCCATATGTTGAAAGGAAGAGGATGTAAGAGGGTAGAACCCACTGTACAAAATGCTACTTTCAAACTATTGAAAAAATTAAACTCAGGAAGGGTGGAGCTCACTGTGCAATTGGAGGCTCAGAGCGTAGGCTATCTTCTCAGTAGACTTGCTCACAGGAGAATGAATGCAGCACCAGGCAGGACTGACCATGGCCTTGTCCCTTTGCTCCAAGTAACTGGTTCACTTCCTGGAAAACCTTTTCCTCTCCTGCTACTCTACACCAATTTCCTCACCCTGAAATGAGGATGATAACGTTTCATAGGCAGTTTGTGAGAATTGATTAAAATGTTACATGTGAAGTACATGTTGCTGTGTGCAATAAATGTCAGCTATTGTGTTATAAGTCCCTGCCATGTTTTCTAATTGAACCAGCTCCAGCCCCTCCCTCCAGCCCTGACTCCCTCACTGAGGTCTTGTGCTGCTTCAGGGAACAGCAGCCGCCCACCCTTCTCCCTCCTCCCCATTCTGGATCACTAACCTCTGTCTCTCATGCCTCAGCACATCCT
The DNA here is from genome assembly GCA_006408675.1 of Madoqua kirkii. Lineage (NCBI taxonomy): Eukaryota > Metazoa > Chordata > Mammalia > Artiodactyla > Bovidae > Madoqua > Madoqua kirkii. The sequence continues at coordinate 12,842 of SJYC01131412.1, forward strand.
GCCTTGGGTTGCTACCTCTTTTAATCCAAAGATTTCTATGTACTTTCATTCTCCTGTAACATTGTTCTTGCTAATCTCTTTCTGAGCCTTTAAGAGGTTCAGTGAGGGTTATTAATAAGGTCAAAGTCACGCAGGTCATGAGTGACTGCAGAGCTGGGACCTTGCTATTCTCCATCTTTCCTCCCATATCCTCTGTACACCTGCCATCATACCTTGTACATGATAGGAGATCAAGAAATATTTTATTAATTAAAAAAGGGGAGACTATTGTAATTGGAACTTAATATAGGATTTGCCAGTTATACTGCCATTTAAACAATTCAGAGTGTTTTAAGTAATAAGAGCCAGTAGTAGGGGTGCAGGAGGGGAGCAAGGGATGTTTGAAGTACATAACAAAACCAGAACTAGTTGTGGGGCTGCTTGGGCCAGCTGAAGTCTTTGTACTAATTCTTCGGGATCCTAAAGTTTGATATCACTGGTACAAATTCTCATGGAATATGCAGTTTGATGTGCTCTTTTAGGGAACAAGTTACAGATTAGAGGGCATATGTGTGTGTATTTAACTTTGCCAAAAAACCTTACCTAACGAAGACCATGGTATCTGGTCCCATCACTTCATAGGAAATAGATGGGGAAACGGTGGAAACAGTGTCAGACTTTATTTTGGGGGGCTCCAAAATCACTGCAGATGGCGATTGCAGCCATGAAATTAAAGGACACTTACTCCTTGGAAGAAAAGTTATGACCAACCTAGATAGCATATTCAAAAGCAGAGACATTACTTTGCCAACAAAGGTCCATCTAGTCAAGGCTATGGTTTTTCCTGTGGTCATGTATGGATGTAAGAGTTGGACTGTGAAGAAAGCTGAGTGCTGAAGAATTGATGCTTTTGAACTGTGGTGTTAGAGAAGACCCTTGAGAGTCTCTTGGACTGCAAGGAGATCCAACCAGTCCATTCTAAAGGAGATCAGTCCTGGGTGTTCTTTGGAAGGAATGATGCTAAAGCTGAAACTCCAGTACTTTGGCTACCTCATGCAAAGAGTTGACACACTGGAAAACACTCTGATGCTGGGAGGGATTGGGGGCAGGAGGAGAAGGGGACGACCAAGGATGAGATGTCTGGCTGGCATCACCGACTCGATGGACATGAGTTTGAGTGAACTCTGGGAGTTGATGATGGACAGGGAGGCCTGGCATGCTGTGACTCATGGGGTTGCAAAGAGTTGGACACGACTGAGCGACTGAACTGAACAAGAAAAATGTAGGGGGGTGGTCCCAAGATGGCAGAGGAATAGGATGGGGAGAGCACTTTCTCCCCCACAAATTTATCAAAAGATGAGTTGAATGTTGAGCAGCTTCCACAAAATGACTTCTGAACACTGGCAGAGGACACCAGGTACCCAGAAAGGCAGCTCAATCTCTTCAAAAGGAGGTGGGACAAAATATAAAAGATGAAAACAGAGACAAAAGATTGAAGGATGGACACCCATCCAGTGGAGGGAGCTGTGAAGGAAGAGAAGTTTCCACACAGTAGGAACTCCTCTTATAGGCGTGTCTGTGGGGAGTTTGGAAATCTCAGAGGGCAAGATAAGTGGGAGGAAAAAAAAAAAAAGCCCACAGAATATGTACCTAACCAAAACCACTAGTGAAGTCAGCGAAGTGACACAGATGCTCGCATATGCCAATAGCAAGTGGGGGCGGGGCAGGGAGGCACAGGCTACGTCATTGGTCCTTAGCTTAAGGACCGGGCCTGAATGCCCCGAGGACTCTCTGAGGAAGGTAATGTGAGATAGCGACCCACACTGTGGGATCACCACAGAGACAGAAAAAAAAGACCTTTCTGAGAAAGGCTTTCGTGCCACACAGTGACCCCTGGCACATTCACAGAACAAAGGAGTGAGCAAATACCCAAAGAGAGCAAGCTGGTTGCCATAGAGGGATGGTCCTCCCTCCCTGAAGGCAGAAAAGCAGGCATGTGACAGCCAGAGCTGGAAAGCAAGAGGCTGCTGCAATCTTGGCCCCAGAGACTGCATCTTCCACCAAACTCTGAGCAGGCTGCCAGTTGCTGCCCACATCTTCCTGGGATACTAGTCGGTTCACATCTGCCAGGAATGTCACAGTATGAGGTCAGCTCCCCAGAGGAGACACATGGCACACCTGGGACTGTGCTCTCGTGGTGCACCTGGGAACAGAGCAGCTGGGACCAGGGAGGTGTATAAGGCGCACGAACAACTTGGGATGGGGTGCTCAACAAGCACCCAGTCGCCTGCGCTGCTTGCACCTGGGAAGAGCACAAAATGCACAGCCCATCGGGGTCTGTGCCCTTGCAGAGCACCCGAGAGCCTGAGCAGCTTAGAGCTGGTAAGTGCACGAGACACAGGGTCCACTTGGGACAGTGCCCTTGCTGAGCAGGTTGGAGCCTGAGCAGTGTGGACCTGGGAAGTACATGCTGCCTTGGGCTGTGGCAAACCCAGTGTGGTCCATCCACTGTGAGCACTCCCCACACGCACCAGCAGTACTTGTCTGTAGTGGACCCCTCCCCACAACACAACTGAACAAGTGAACTTAAATAAGTGGCCATGTTTGCTCCCTTGTATCAGGGAAGAAATTAGACACTGAAGGACTTGCAAACAGAGGAAGCCAAGATATGCAAAGAAGGAAGAACCGCTCTGGAAGTGACAGATGCAACAGATTAAAACTGTGCAGTTAATGCAGAGACTGTGCATTTGATGGACACCTATAGACCTTGAGAACAAGTACAAGCCCGAACAAAGTGTTGGTTCTGACACTGAACCAACCCCACACTGCCCACCACAGCTCAAGAGAAATTCCTAGATATATTTTTACTATTATCACTTTAATTTCCTTAAAAATTTTAGCTCTTTATTACTCCTCTAACTTTCATTCTTATAACCTACTATTACCTTTCAAAAAAAACTATTTTTAAAAACAAATTCCATATATATTTTTTAATTTTTGTGATTTATTTTGTTTTGTATATTTATATTGTATTTTTGAGAGTCTAACCTCTGTTCTAGGTTTTCTTCAGTTTAGTGTTCAGTTCAGTCGCTCAGTCGTGTCCAACTCTTAATGACACCATGAATCACAGCACGCCAGGCCTCCCTGTCCATGACCATCTCCTGGAGTTACTCAGACTCACATTCATCGAGTCAGTGATGCCATCCAGCCATCTCATCCTCTGTCATCCCCGTCTCCTCCTGCCCACAATCCTTCCAAGCATCAGAGTCTTTTCCAGTCTTTTCCAGTGAGTAAACTCTTCACATGAGGTGGCCAAAGTACTGGAGTTTCAGCTTTAGCATCATTCCTTCCAAAGAAATCCCAAGGCCGATCTCCTTCAGAATGGACTGGTTGGATCTCCTTGCAGTCCAAGGGACTCTCAAGAGT
>SJYC01131414.1:0-21822 GCA_006408675.1 Madoqua kirkii
AATTAAGACCTACAAAGCGATCCTCTAGCTACTGGGGTCTAGCATAATATTTTATTTTTTTGTTATCTTTTTTTTACTATATTTTTGCAATGCTGTTTAAAAATAGCAGAGTATATCATTTTAAGTTAAAGGTGGTAGTGGCGAACATCATCACCACATTTTATAGTTGTTAAAGACATATCACAATTTATCATTGACAAAGACTGAGGAATAATTTCTTCATGGATGGAGAGGCCTAGGCAGAAAGAAAATTCATTCTTAGCTCCAGTGACATATTAAGCCTCTAGATTTATAGTATGTTTTTCTAAAATATAATGATTCAGATCCAAAAGACTAAATGAAGGAGTAACTGTAAAATATATCTTTGAGTTATAATAATTCTCTTTGACCCAGTGTCCCCTTGCTCTGGAATTTATCCTCCATAAATTTAGGTGACTGGTCGCTAAAATGTTGATAATGAAATGAGGTCATTGTGAGAATTAGCCAGTTAGAAAATGCAGGGGAAACACTTTGTAAATGTTACAAATTTTATTTGTTGTTGTTGTTATGCAACTGTGTATCTCAAATAAGATGTATGAAGAGATTCTTCAGTTTGATTTAGGACTAATCTTCCAAATTTCCCACACATCACAAATAGATGAAGTTTATTAAACTTCTAAGACCCTTGAATAGAAAAATTACCAGATTTTTAACTGCCTTATGTTTTCTTGTTTTTGTCCCCTCTTCCTCTTATTTTTTCATTCTCCCCCTTGCCCTCCTCTCTCTCTCTCACTGTTTCTCTCCTCCCACCCCTGTCTTTCTCCCTTATGCAGATCTCACCTAGGTTCTCAGTTACACTCTTTTCCTTTTGCCATGGGATTTCCCCTAAAGGGGATAGTCTACTGAGGCACTCATAAGAAGGCATGACTGGCCAGCAGAGCCTTCTGGGCAGCCACCACTCCAGACTTCCTGGCCTCTCATCTCGTGGTGTATTAGTTTGCCCTCTCCCTCTTTGGATGCAGAGTCATGGACTAAATCACGCAACTGAGACAGGAACAAGCCAAACCGTTTTCTTCTTTAACTTGGAGCAAGACTCAACCTATGAGTTACTTTTTGACAGAAAGGCCAACTCTAGTTCTATATATGGGGTGTAGGAGAAATCTGATTTAACTTCAAAGACTAATCAATCCACACCGAGATGCACAATAACAATGACTGCAACTGTACCATGTTAAAGTCATAGATGTCTATGAACAGTATTTGAGCATCCACTTGATGAATTGCTATGCTTTTTTTCTTTCACAAATAATGATGTGACTGACTGCTCACCCACCCACAGGATGATGTAAGTCATTCCTTCAGTTGGTTTGTTGTCATCCACAAAGCTTTGAAATTAAAGGTACAGTCCTGGTAATGAGTGAGAAATTTGCTTGTTGACTTTCTTGTTTTCCTTTCTGTACCAGAGTCATCAGTCAGCCTCAATTTCAATCTCATTAGGACCTTGGTCAGTCCCTCTAGAAGCAGAAGCTTCCAAATGTTGGCCAAGGCAGAAGACACCTTAACTTATATGTGTGGGTAAAACATATATTTACTTATATTAATAATTTTGAGTTTACAGGAAAATGGGCAGCTTCCACACAGAAGAGACTGTTCCACTTTGGCATTTCATATGTTCTAAGAGGTGTTTCCCTTGTGGTTCAGAAGGTAAAGACTCCACCTGTGATGCAGGAGATCCAGATTTGATCCTTGTGTCAGAAAGATTCCCTGGAGAAGGGAATGGCTGCCCACTCCTGCATTCTTGCCTGGAAAATTCCATGAACAGAGGAGTCTTGTGGGCTACAGTCCATGGCGTGGCAAAACTAAGAGGTGAACAACTTTCTTTCTTGGACATTTGAGATTTTAAAAGGTACAAGAAATATTATGTAGTAGATAAGGCATTTTTATTGTTTGTAAGGAGGAGTTTCAGTAATTCTTCATGATCTACATAATGTTTAATATTCCTGAACTCTGTAAAGTTGGCATCTTGTGTATGAAGTTGTCATGAATTATTCATGTTGATTGGCTTCCAGCAGTTGAAGGGAAAACCAATCACTCTTTGAGAGGTTTACATGATGGAAAATGACAATTTGATTTTCATTTCAATAATTTGGTTTCCAAAGGTAAGAACATCAGAAAAATCCACCTTTCTCTTCTGCATATTATGTGTGATGCGGTTGACTTAAACTGACCACATGAACAACAACAATGTCGACGGAGATAGGAACTACATTGAAGAATTAGACAGATAAAATGAGATCACTGGCAAATGTCTTGTTAGATGCAAGCAACTTAGTGCATGTGATTGATGAGTGAAGAGGAAACTGGTTGTGTCAAACCAAGGAAGGGAACCTGCAGAAGAATGAAAGGGCCCAGGAATTCACTGAGAAATCAGAACATTAAAAACCCAGGTATTAGTCTCAGTGCCAAAAGTAGAAGACAGCTGGAAGCAAGTTAGCAGTTTTCCCACTGCCTGCAAGCGTGTTTTGTCCTGTTGGCTGTGGCTCTCTCTGTGCTGGGCTGTGGAGGCAAATGTACAAGCCAGGCCAGTCTCTGTTTCTCAGTGGGAGGGAATGGGTAAAGGACTCAACCTTAGGAGTGACAAACGGAGAGGTGGTAATTGATAACATGAGCATGGATAAGGTCACCCAGATGGAGCATATAAGAGGGAGCAGGACAGTGCTTCCAAGTGTGGGCCTGAGGAAGCCCAGGCAAGGCCAGAGGGTGTTCAGTCTGGGTAGGGGGCAGAACCCACAGAGGAGAATTCACGTGGGAGAGAGGATGCGCTGTGAGAAAGTTGAGGTGTTTGGATGATAACTAATGGGGAAAGTAAAAAGTGAGAATTTTAGTGCTTTCTAAATGAGAGAAGAGAGTTGCTCTCTCTTTGCAAGGACAGCTGCAATTTCAGGAGAGAGGAAGAGAGCTTGGTGGGGAAGTGAGGGCAGGCATAGGTTAGTGGGTTGAGGCTGGACTAGGGAGGAGAAAGGGACAGAACAGTGGTAAGGAAAGAGTAGACATAAATGTGTTGTGGTTTGAAGGGTGATGGTGCAGGAATTTGGGAGAGAAAATGTGCTAGTGAAAGAAGCAGGAGGAGGTACAAAAAGTGAGCTCTCTACAGAAATTCTCTGAGGAAGAGGATCACATTGATCCACTGAGTGATGGAGAGGACAGGATGGTGGATGGCATAATCCAGGTGAATGAGGAAAAAAGGTGATTTTGGCAGCAAGATTAGAAACTGGGGTTAACAGCTGATGAGAGGAATAATCTTCAGGGGAGGATGTTGCCATAGTCCAGGCAAGGAATAACCAGAGCCTGTGCTAAGGCATTATTTAGGAAGATAAAGCAGAAGGAATAATTTTAGAAGATCGGAATATAAGAACAGCAGGATAGCTCACCTGTCCAACATAGCTGTCACCAGCCACTTGTGAGCTGTGCGCTCAGGAAATATGGGTAGCCTAAATTGTGCTGAGGTGCTATAATGTGAATTACACAAGCAATTTTGAAGACTTAGGATGAAAAAAATTCATTAATAATTTATGCTGTTTTCAAGTTGAAATGATAGTATTTGGAATATGTTGGGTTAAATTATTATTAAAATTAATTTCCCCTCTTTCCTTTTTAAGAAACATGGCTACTAACAAGCTCAAAATTACATATATGACTCATAATATGTTTGTGTTGAGTTTGCTGCTGGGAAATCAAAAATACTGGGGTGGCCACTGGGATACAGAGAAATTGATATAGGTAGAGCTATAGAAGGGGCTTCCCCGGTATGTCAGTTGTAAAGAATCCACCTGCCAATGCAGGAGACATATGAGATGCAGGTTCAATCCCTGAGTCAAGAAGATCCCCTGGATAAGGACACGGCAGCTCACTCCAGCATTCTTGCCTGGAGAATCCCATGGATAGAGGAGCCTGGCAGGCTACAGTTCATAAGATCTCCAAGAGTCAGACAGGACTGAAGCAACTTAGCACCAGCACATAGCTCTATACAATAACACTGATAAACCCTTTGGATTATATTTAATTTGAGCTGGTTATTAGGTTTTAGGCTATAATATCTGTAAACGGGAGTTTTACCTTGCTGCTTCACGCGGTGGGTTCAGAGGGCCCTGGCTGTTACCTGTCTACGTGGTACATTCACCCACTAAGGTGATACAACTGGAATATGCAGTGGGTATCTAATGAAAGAATCAGTTAAAGAGGAAAGTCATTTTTAAAAAAGAAGAAAGCACACTTTAACTTATTTGAGCTTAAAACATAAGTGTCCAGTTATTCACCTGTTGGTTTTGGTTGTTGGGATGAGAACTCCTCCCCAAAATGTGTTTTCTACCAGTACAGTTTTAGTGTCAGATTTTTGAACAAATCTTAAAGCAATATCTTTTGATATTTTTTACCTTTTTCTCAGTCATTCACTGTTTTCTTATTCATACCTAATTCCATTTTTAAAATTCAAGTGCTTCCAAGGCATTCAACTTTTTTCTACTCTTGTATTTATCAGTTTATTCATTTTGTTTTGTTTTATTAATTACACAGTGACAAGTAAAAGTGGCATGAATATTTTGGTGACTGATGCTTGGTTTGCACACAATCCAATGATGAGAGAAATGAAAAATGGGAAAAATGGGAGACCCATGAGACCAGCTGCAGCCCTGGTCAAGTCAGGGACACAGGCTTCATGGTGTGGATGGAGGGAAAGTCAAGCAGGTTTGATCAGAGAATTTCTCCAGGGCTTGCCAGAAAAGCCCTGCAGTGTGTTGGGAGTTCACAGGAAGGAGGAAGGATTCTGAAGCAGGGTGACTGAATGGTGCTGCCAGGCCAGTGAGAGTACTGGCCACTGATCATGACTGGTGGCTGTCTTAGCAGGGAGGGAAGGAGCTCAGAAGGCTTCAGTAAACTGAGCACTCCTTTTGTACCCACCAGCTCAGAGGCAGGGGAGTGAAGTGAAGTGGCTCAGTGAAGTGAAGGTGCTCTTTGCTACCCCTGGAGTATAGCCCTCCAGGCTTCTCTGTCCATGTGACTTTCCAGGCAAGAATAATGGAGTGGGTTTCCATTTCCTTCTTCAGGGGATCTTCCCAACCCAGGGATTGAACCCAGCTCTCCTGCATTGTAGGCAGATGCTTTAACCCCTGAGCTACAGAGGATGGCTATAAAGGTGGAGCTCAACTCTGTGGACCAGAAGCTGAGCTCACTGCAGTCTCTGCTGGTCCAGAGGCCCTTCCCTGAGGCCCTGTCTTGCTGGGCGCTGTCGAGCTGCATGAGGATGAGTGTGGGACCTACTGCCCTCTTGATTCATGCCCACCCATGGGGCATCCACGTGCATTCTGTGTCAGAAAGAGAACAGTGTGGTTGTTGAGATCTTTTACAGAAAATGAAGTGAGTTTACATGGAGATAAATTCTTATTTATTCAGCATGGAAGCTGGGGAAGAAAAAGGCTTAATTCCTTTTTCATCTTCTAGTATCTGCCAGCATTCCTTGGTTTGGTGGCCTTTTCCTTCATCTTCCAAGCCAGCAGCATAGCATCTTCTCTCTTTGACTCTGCTTCTCTCTGCTTGCATTATTATGAGTTCATGGAATGCTGTGTCCCTTATTTTAGGGTGAAGTCATGGAGCGGCTTCTAGGAATAAGCAGACCTGGGATTAGAATGCTGTCTGTCAAACCTCAGCACTAGTCTCCTTAACCGGACAGTATTCCTCTAATCCTATTATGCACCACAGTCCCCCTGAGAGATGGGAGTGCGGTGAGCTTGCTCAAATGCAGACTTCTAAGCACCAGCCCCAGAAAATTGTATTCAGCTGGTCCAGAATGTGGCCATGCTCCACCAGGTGATTCTGATGTGGAAAGTTCATGAACCTTGACGTTCAATACAACCTTGCCTCTATGGGGAACCACAGAGGAGGGCCAAGCTGAAAGGGGTCCTGTTGAGTGAGGAGTGGGGTTAGAAAGGGAAGAGTGGAGCCATCCTGTGTGGAAGGAAAATCAAACACAGTAGGCACTGCTAGAGGTGCTCTGAAACAAAGACTCAAGGCCACCAAGGAAGCGATTCTGGATGGAATCTGACATTTTAACCACTTACTATCTTAACTTGAGCATCCAGAGCATCTGTCCAATGTCCCAGAAACTCAAGATGCTTATTGGACCATTACCCTAAATAATGCAGACATCCCATGCTTTAAGGAAAAATATCTCCTTCTTGCATTGAAGTCCACCATGATTTTTGCCAGAAAACTTTAACAACCTTGTGGCTTTTGCCTTTATACACCCCTGATTCCTTGTCTTCCTTTGAACTCTTGGTTTTATCTGAATCTGTGTCTCCAGTATTGCATTTTCTAGGACCTCCCGATAATGCTTTTCTTATTTGCAACTCCTGGGTTTCTTGGTTGATGCCTGCAAGAGGCGATGGTAAAACTGAAGGAATCTTATGACCAACTTCCTAAATACAGTTATTATTTATTAAAAAATAAATTATATAAACTTACAATTAAATAAATTATATGAAAACCTTACAGATGTTCAAGCTGGCTTTAGAAAAGGCAAAGGAACCAGAGAAATCGCCAATATCAGTGGGATCATAGAAGAAAACAAGGAAACTCCAGAAAAACATCTACTTCAACTTCATTGATTATGCTAAAGCCTTTGACTATGTGGACCATAACAAACTGTGGAAAATTCTTAAAGTGATGGGAATATGAGACCACCTTACCTGCCTCCTGAGAAATCTGTATGCAGGTCAAGGAGCAACAGTTAGAACTGGACATGGAACAATGGACTGGTTCCAAATTGGGAAAGGAGTACTTCAAAGCTGTATATTGTCACCGTACTTATTTAACTTACATGCAGAGTACATCATGTGAAATGCCAGGCTGGATAAAGCATAAGCTGGAATCAAGATAGTTGGGAGAAATATCAGTAACCTTAGATATGCAGGTGATACCACCCTTATGGCAGAAAGTGAAAAGGAACTGCTAAAGAGCTTCTTGATGAAGGTGAAAGACGACAGTGAAGAAGCTGGCTTAAAACTCAACATTCAAAAAAATTAGATCATGGCATCTGGTCCCATCACTTCACAGAAAATAGATGGGGAAACAATGGAATCAGTGACATACTTTTCTTGGGCTCCAAGATCACTGCAGATGGTGACTGCAGCCATAAAATCAAAAGATGCTTGCTCCTTGGGAGAAAAACTATGACCAACCTAGACAGCATATTAAGCAGCAGAGATGTTACTTTGCCAACAAAGGTCTCTATAATCAGATCTATGGTTGTTCTAGTAGTCATGTATAGATGTGAGAGTTGGACCATAAAGAAAGCTAAGCACCGAAGAACTGATGCTTTCGAATTGTGGTGTTGGAGAAGACTCTTGAGAGTCCCTTGGACTTCAAGGGATATCAAATCAGTCAATCCTAGAGGAAATCAACCCTGAATATTCATTGGAAGGACTGATGTTGAAGCTGAAGCTCTAATACTTTGGCCACCTGATGCAAAGAGCCGACTCACTGGAAAAGACCCTGATGCTGGGAAAGATTGAGGGCAGGAGGAGAAGGGGATGACAGAGAATGAGATGGCTGGATGGCATCACCGACTCAATGGACATGAGTTTGAGCAAACTGCGGGAGATACTGAAGGACAAGGGAAGCCTGGCATGCTGCAGTCCATGGGGTCTCAAAGAGTTGGACATGACAGTGACTGAACAACAACGAAGAACAAAGGCAACACATAATGAAAATCCATCACTTCTTCATATTCTGCCATATTTTATTATCCTCTGTGTGCTCAAGTTTGTTTCTGTCTCCTGAACCTACGTGGGAGATACTGTTTATGTACTGCACATGTGTGCTCAGTCGCTCCGTCATGTCCCACTCTTTATGAGCCTCCTAGACTGTAGCCCAACAGGCTTCTCTGTCCATGGGAGTTTTCAGGCAAGAATACTGGAGAGAGTTGCCATTCCCTTCTCCATGGGATCTTCCTGATCTAGATATCAAACCCTTGTCTCTTATGTCTCCTGCTGGGGCAGGTGAGTTCTTTACCACTAGCACCACCTGTAGATATATCCTATCACTTCTGCTATATTGCATTCATCAGAAGCAAGTCACTACTTCCTACACTCAAGTAGAAAGGAATTAAGCCCTTCCTCTTGAAAGGGAGGAGATAAAGAACTTGCATGAAAGTATGGTACTACATACCTCTTCTCAAGGCTGTGTTCAGTCATGTCACATTGGCAACTTGAAATCAGCCATGGAGGAATATTTACACGATGGAAATCAGGAAACATTCGAAATCAGGTTTTATATCCCAAGGAAAGTTGAGTGTCAACATTTACCACCAGATAGATATAAAGCTATGTGTTTACAGAACCTTTCTGGAGTAGATGACTAGACAGGGCTTTGGAAAGAAGCAATACATGGAACAACAGACTGGTTCCAAATAGGAAAAGGAGAACATCAAGGCTGTATATAGTCACCCTGCTTATTTAACTTCTGTGCAGGTTACATCATGAGAAATGCTGGGCTGGAGGAAGCACAAGCTGGAATCAAGATTGCCAGGAGAAATATCAATAACCTCAGACATGCAGATGACACCCTTACGGCAGAAAGTAAAGAGGAACTAAAAAGCCTCTTGATGAAGGTGAAAGAAGAGAGTGAAAAAGTTGGCTTAAAGCTCAACATTCAGAAAACTAAAATCATGGCATCAGGTTCCATCACTTCATGGCAAATAGATGGGGAAACAGTGGAAACAATGGCTGACTTTATTTTATTGGGCTCCAAAATCATTGCGGATGATGACTGCAGCCATGAAATTAAAAGACACTTACTCCTTGGAAGGAAAGTTATGACCAACCTAGATAGCATATTAAATAGCAGAGATATTTCTTTGTCCACAAAGGTCCATCTAGTCAAAGCTATGGTTTTTCCAGTAGTAATGTGTGGATGTGAGAGTTGGACTATAAAGAAAGCTGAGCGCCAAAGAATTGATGCTTTTGAACTGTGGTGTTGGAGAAGACTCTTGAGAGTCCCTTGGACTGCAAGGAGATCCAACCAGTCCATCATAAAGGAAATCAGTCCTGAGTGTTCATTGGAAGGACTGATGTTGAAGCTGAAACTCCAATACTTTGGCCACCTGATAGGAAGAGCTGACTCGTTTGAAAAGACCCTGATGTTGTTTCTCAACAATCTTTCTGATTGAAGGCAGGAGGAGAAGGGGACAATGGAGGATGAGATGGTTGAATGGCATCACCCACTCAATGGACATGTGTTTGAGTAAACTCTGGGAGTTGGTGATGGACAGGGAGGGAGGCCTGGTGTGCTGCAGTTCATGAGGTCGCAAAGAGTTACACATGACTGAGTGACTAAACTGAACTGAACTGAATACAACGTTTGGGATATAGGAAGAGACAGTTTCTGAATTTGAAAAAAGTAGAAGTGATGCAGGAAGTGAAGCTTCAGGGGGCTTAAATATGCTCATATAGATGTTCAGAAGTGACACAAAAAACAGATCTCTTTCTTCCTTGTCTGTGTGTGCATATATATGAATAATTTAAAATGTGCCTTTACACTAGATTTACCTATGAATGCACAGGGTCAAACATATTAAATGCTTAGCATGCAACATTTTCTATCTAGCAATTAGGATGGGTATGTAACCTTTTACATAATTGCCTATGAAACTACAGAAAATAATTACACTCCAGTGAAGCTGACCTACACCTAAAATTGCCCAGAAATTCAACAACAAAGTTTTAATTCCTGTGAATTGATTTATTGGTTTATGTGGTGTGCCTCCGTGTTTTGGTGAACAGGAATTTTCTCAAAAAGAAAACTTCCAGAGTTGCAATATTTGAGATTTTTGAAGCATGTTCATCAATCAAACATCAAAATAAAAAATACCTGGGTTCTTTTAAAACCTGGAACCTTGTTAATTCCTGAATCCCATCTCTGTATTAGTGGGTGTTTAGGAATCTGCACATTTTACAAATTCTCTACATGACCCTGCTGCACTTGAATGAATTAAAATATTTCATTTTAATAGATAAAGAAAGCAAACTTCTAAGGTTCTTCCAAAAGATCCCTTTCAAGTGAGACCACAGCACTGGCAGGATCTCACCTATTTACAAAAAAGCAAAAAAAAAAAAAAAAAAAAAAAAAAACCAAAAAAAAATCCATAAAACTGAGATTTGGGAGAAAGTAAAAAACACATCCTTTGTTTGAAGAGAAACTTAACGGCAACACAGGACTTCACCAAACCATATGCTGTTTACATGTGCTGTCACTAGTATATGACCCATCTTGCCATAAATTAGTGTGGTTACCTTAAATTACTAACCTGAAAAATCTTAACCTTCCACTACTAAAGTTATTGGTTTTAGCTACACTGTTTTCTTTTTCTAGGTTTACAAAGTTGTTCTTTAAGGCATGATTTTAGAAATCTAATTATAACTCTGGTTGCAAACTTTTGAACCATGTAATCAAACTGAGATTGGTCACTGAGAAAAATACAGGGTTCTTAGCTTTGCCTAAATTGACAAGGTACATAGCCAGGTCCAAATTCAGCTGAGTGGCATGTCTTTACAGTGGCAGTTCATCCCCCCAAATTCATAAAAGATCCATGCTGCTGTCAGAAAGTTTTGAAACCAGCACCATTTTTTCTTTTTCTTTTTTAAAATGAATCCATTCCCAGGAGTGAGTTTTTATTCAGTGCACTGCACTGTTAGGGGGAGAAAGAATGAGTTAAGACAAAAAAAATGTCTAACATAAAAAATTAACCATATGATGTGTATTTTTCCTGCTTGGTTGAAATACCCAATGGATTATTTACTTAGATTTGTGCTATTATTGAATCCAAAAGGCAACCTCTTCAGAATAACATTTGCTCTACTACAAATTCTGTGTAAAGGCTGGGTATCTAAAGTTATAAATGATTTTATATTTTTGCAATAATTATGGAAGGGGAATGGAGATATTACCTTTCATGATCAGAGTTTTCTTTCTGTAACAGTTTTGATCTTTAACTTTTTTTTCTTGGAAGAAGATTCGCTAGCCCCAATCAAGCCTTCAGATGACTGCAGTCCTGGCAGAATCTTAGTTACAACCGGGTAAGAGACTGAACCCGAACCTCCCGGAAAAGCGTTTTGGAAAGATTTAACCTTAACACCCTGGAGAAGGCAATGGCACCCCACTCCAGTACTCCTGCCTGGAAAATCCCATGGATGGAGGAGCCTGGTAGGCTGCAGTCCATGGAGTCGCTAAGAGTCGGACACGACTGAGCGACTTCACTTTCACTCTTCACTTTTATGTATTGGAGAAGGAAATGGCAGCCCACTCCAGTGTTCTTGCCTGGAGAATCTCAGGGTGGGTGAGCCTGATGGGCTGCCTATGGGGGTCGCACAGAGTCGGACACGACTGAAGCGACTTAGCAGCAGCAGCAGCAACCTTAATACCCAACTAAATCCCTTGACCAGAGCTCGGGCTGTACTCTGCTTTCCCCACAGGAATTACAGAATGGAGTTGGCACAGGTACTGGCAGATGACACTGTCTTACTCTTTTCCTTCCCTGCTGGAAGAACCCAGGTATGTGCATAAATACAACTAAAGACATTATCTGCAAATCGATAGAACGCATTTTCAGTTTCTTAAACCTCTAAATCCAAGTGCCCAGTGTTTGTTCTGTTTTTCAGACGGACCATGCAATCAATTAACAGCCAACTGGTGGGTCTGTGTTTGAACTATCAATACAATTATTAAAGACACATCACGGGCAGAAGGCAAGTCTCTGCCTTTGTGTTTCTTTCTCTTTTTTTCTGGAATATTATCTAGTCTTGGGAGGATCAAGATGGAAACCTGGTAGGCTTGGAACTGATGGCACATTTAAAAGACTAACAATCTCAAGAGTGTTTTCCCCCACCCCCCCAACAGGCACTGTCACGGGTCTCTCAATGATGACAGCAACGTGCCCAGATCCGACCTTTGCTGTCATCTCACCTGGGTCCTAGCGGCGCCGTTTGATTCTGACGTGGCTGCCAGTCCGCAAATAGCGTAGCGGCCCCGGGTTAGCCGCGAGTCCGCCGGCGGCGCCGCCCTCCCTGCCCCGCCCGTGCGCCTAGCCCGGCTGCGCGCCGCCTCCCTTGCCTCCCGCACCGGCGGCGGTGCGTCCTGCGCTCCTCTCTTGCTTCGCGGTCCCTGCTTAGATCTTCGCTGCCCTCCCTGCTCCAGGCCGCCGGGAGGCGAGTTGAGGGGACCCGCAGGCCGTGCACCCTGAGGTTCCGGGCCCAGAGGAGGCCGCACAGAAGACGCGGGACGCGATGGCCCGGCGAGGGGGCTGCGCGCTGCTGGCACTGTGCGGCTCGCTGGCCGCCTGTGCCTGGCTCCTGGGCGCCGAGGCCCAGGGGGCTGGGGGCCCTGTGGCGGGCGCGAGGCGGCGCCGGCGGCCACAGGAGGACGGCATCTCCTTTGAGTACCACCGCTACCCAGAGCTTCGTGAGGCGCTCGTGTCCGTGTGGCTGCAGTGCGCCGCGGTCAGCAGGATCTACACGGTGGGGCGCAGCTTCGAGGGCCGCGAGCTGCTGGTGCTCGAGCTGTCCGACAGCCCCGGCGTCCACGAGCCGGGTAAGGGAGCCGCGCGGGGTGGCTCGGCGGTGGGAGAGGAGGGCAAGAGGCACCCGGGGTGGAAAGTGTACGTGGAGGGGAGGGCTGGGGCTGGGATTTGCCAAGCCCTGTCGGCTGGCTGTCCTCCCCAGCCTTGCACACCCCTCCCTCTGGGTAAGCCCAGGCCGGAGGCTGCCGCTGATGCTGATGAAGGTGGGAGCGCAGCAAGCAAATCTGCGCCCCCGCAAACCCGCTGTCACCTCCCACTTCTCTGTGCCTAAGACTGTAGGGAATAACTGTGAGGCCTCAAGAAGGAGGTCGTCCTTCCTTGCAAGCTGCAGCAGAACGATAAGGTGCAGAAGGCAGGGTCTGAGGAAATGAAGAAAAGTCATTTATCATTTGTTTCCTAATTTCCAGAGGACCAGTTTATTGGCCTTGGAGGCTCTAGGTGTCCGTTTCTACCTGTATGTGCTCATTAGGTAACGCGCACTGCTGGGATGTTAAGGATCTTGGTAACGCTGGCGGGTAGAGGGTGATAAAGCCGCCTATGGCAGGCATTCCGATCTCAAAATTGCCACAGTCTTTCTGAGGAAGAAGGAATATTCCACCCCCCCCCCTTTATTCCTGTTCTAGCCCTTGGAGATGAGTAGTTTGCAATCAGGATTTTATGACAACGGATGTTTATGACCATCTTATTCATCTTCCTCTTGAATGTGTTAGGGCACGTTTTAATTTATGTTAAATGTTACGTAATTGGTATTAATAAAGAGATATTTTGAAAAATGTTTTTGGTTCTTCTTTTTCTTTGCTCTTTGAAAATAACAACTTTAAAGGCCTGGTCTTCTGACCATAAAGGTTAAAGTAATCTGGGCTAATTAAATCAGCCTGGTATGCTTTTTTTCCCTTTTTTTAATGACAAAGAAAGCAAGAAAACAGGTAACAACTCTCAAATGTAGGGCCATAATAGTTTCTGATGATATTTAAGAACCAAATTGAGATGGGATTAAAATATGTGATCCATGGAGACACTTTGATCTTCAAATGGAAGGAGTATGGTCTGATCAATGATAAATTTTTAGTAAAATGGGAAACATTTCTTACCTTCAAATAATGAAAATGGAAAGGTTTGTATAATTTTGCCAAACCCTAAAACTAGATCCTGGAAAACATATTCAGTAATGCTATCTGATGCTGGGAACGATTGAAGGCGGGAGAAGAAGGAGAGGACAGAGGATGAGATGGTTGGATGGCATCACCGATACGATGGACATGAGTTTGAGTAGGTTTCAGGGGTTGGTGATGGACAGGGAGGCCTGGCGTGCTGCAGTCCATGGGGACACGAAGAGTCGGACACTACTGAGCGACTTAACTGAACTGAACGCTCTCTAGCAGGATTCAGCATGTAGAACTGGAAATTTGGAAAGTTAGTTTCATATTTATATCTGAAGATAAAGAAAAATTTTACATGTGAAAATTCATCTTCAGTTATTTTAGATAATTGAAGTCAAGACATCTTAGGTTTAAGGAGAATCTAAATATTTGTGATTCTCCTGCCTATTTAATTGGAACCTTTAGTTATTCTATCATAGACTGCTTCCAGAGTTTGTTGTTTCTTCAAAGAAATCATATGAAAGCAAATGTTAACTATTTGTTGTCTTCAAGTTTAGAAACAAAATTGTAAAGTGATATTACTATTAAAATGTGATATGCTTTTGAAAATGAAAACCGTAATTCTTTTGCTTAAATATCTGAAATGTATAGTCTGTCAAGATCTGCAGGGCCCTTTCTCCAGCTCTAGGCTCCTTGGGTTAGAGCTGTGTCTCCAGCACCCAGGGCAGCTCTGGCACACAGCAGGCACTCAGGTCACATTAGGGAAAAAGATGAGTCAGCCATTTGCTGAATAACACAATGCCTTCTATGTTTTGTTCCTTTTAAACACAAAATATAGCAACTTAACTCATTTTAAGAAGGCAAAGAAAGAAATATTTACATTACCTGCTTTACTGCTTATTAAATGAAGGAAACTAAGTTCATGGTATTACTTAATAAATAGAATACAAAATGTCTACCAATTGTATTTTTAAAGGTTGCAATAAACTGTTATGAGCTAACATGAAAAACACAGGGTGATTTCCCCCTCTACCATCTTTTAACAAGAGGTGAACAGGTTGGAAATCTTCAGGGAACTGATTAAAAAAAAAATCAACTGAGTAAATTTTAAAGATCTTATTGACTATTTGGTTATTCACGAACTGAACATCATTCAAACTAGCAGATAGAAAGATGTTCCTAAGATGTGTACAAAGTGAAAGGCTTATAGGTAGATGGGAGCTGGAACAAGGAAGTTACACTAGGCAAAAAATGGGTTGCTTACTGCAAAGTTACTCCCTTTTAAAGGACTTGTACTGATCACAGGATTCCTAATTGATTGGGTTAAGATTTCATTTCTGAAAGAGCCAAAACTGTAATTTCGTCTTGGTTTGGTTTTGTGAGGCTTTAGCATGAGCGACTCCATGTGGCGCCTATTGTCTTTTCTTAAAAAAAAATTATTTATACATTTGGCTGCATCTGGTCTTAGTTGGTCAGGTCTTTGCTTTGGCACATGGACTCTCCAGTTGTATATGTGGGCTCTAGTAGCTGCAGCATGCAAGTTCTTTAGTTGAGGTACGTGAGCTCAGTTGCCCCATGGTATGAGGGATTTTAGTTTCTCGGCAAGGGTTTCACCCATGTCCCCTGCATTGCAAGGCAAATTCTTAACCACTGGGCCACCAGGAAAGCCCCTGTCTTTTTTTGTTTGTTTGTTTTCAATTATTTAATTGTAGGATAATTACTTTCCAATATCGTGATGGTTTTTGCCATGCATCAACATAGATTGGCCACGGGTATACATGTGTCCCCCTATCCTGAATTCCCCACCCGTTTCCCTCCCCACCATACCCCCTACCACTCTGGGTTGTCCTAGAGCATTGGCTTTGGGTGTGGAGATCTGATCAGTATATGAGCTTAATAGCACTTGTGGGAATTAACTTTTAGGAAGTTTTGAATGAAGGGATGTAGTCACCATTCTTAAATGGCCTTCATATTCATTTTTAGATTAAAATATTTTAAGGAATGAAAAGGAATTTTCATACTTTTTTGAAATAGAAATGGATTAATTCACTGTGTTTTGAACACCCACACACTAAGTGAGCAAACTTACATGGGTAGTATAGTGATACACAGGTTGGTCCTCACCCTGTGGGAAATTGAGAGTTGAGGGGTTGCAGGACAGTTTAAAGGTTGTCAGGACTGCAAGAAGGGAGTGGGAGGCCCAGAGAAAGGAGACTATGGACATTAGGTCAGGGGCATTTGGTTATTGAAGAATGGATGATGAGAAGGCGGGGATATACTGATTACTGAAATTTACCAATTCCAATGTACCTCAACTGTCTTCATATTATAAGTGTTTTGGGGAGAGTTGAAATAATATTTATGTTGAAGCTACTCAGAAATAATGTTTAGCTTAACAAATTTGTTTACTTGACTTAAACATTGATGAAGTTGCCCATATTCATTTTATCTTCGAACATGAGCAAGGTGTCACGTGTCTTCTTAATTATTTTTCTGAACTTTAAAAAATTGTAGATCATAACCAAATATTTGTATTATCATAGAAAAACTCTCCCCAAACAAGACAACATCAAGCCTTTCTCTGTGGTAGAAGTTGATGTGGTTAGATTTGCAGTTATGGACAGAGGGTGTTCCTTGATCCCACCACCTCCCTTCCTAAGTGGAAAAAAAATGATCATCAGACTTGTTTGGCACCAGACCATGGGTTGAATTTGAACTGATTTCTTGAAAATGATCTATTCTCTCAGGTATTCTGCATTTGAATTCATCAAAAGGGAAAGAAAATTCTATTTGGAACTGGTGAGGGTGGAATATCAACATCTATTCTGACCAGCTGGATGCTGGATCTCAGTTATCGTTTTCATTACTTTGGAGGACTGAACAAATCTGCTGGAGGAGGGTGATGGGTCTAGCCATTTTCAGAAGACCTGTGCATGGTCTTGGCCTCAGTCTCATCTCCTCACACGTCGTGAATCTGGACTCCAGATCTAGGACTGGGATAGAGGCTCAGCTAAGGTTTAGACTCTGCACTCAAATGTGTTCCCTTGAGATATACCTGCCAAACCTGTTCTTGTTTCCTATTTTTCCTTCTGTTTGCTTATATTTTATACATTTAAAATATTTCTACATATAGGGGCTCATATGCTTGAACCCAAACATATGCTTTCCTAGACATATATATTCATCATTGCAGTACTCATAAAAGAAACCGTTATCAATTTATGTCTAAGCAATGGAATCTGTTTTCCCAGACCACTCCTCTCAGGGCTAAACATGAGTTAAGATTAGTTTGTTTAAAGCTCTTAATTCTTTTACATGTAGTTTAAAATTGCTCTTGGGGAGTAAATCTGATTTATAGCTAAAATGTTATCTTAGAAATATTCTTTAGGGCATAGACTTTCCCCTCTCAGAGTCTGGAATGATTATTTTGGACTTATCCCTCCCCAAATATGTTCAGATTTAAAGTGCATGAATGCCAGTGTGCATTTGCCAAATATTGTGATGGAACACTAAATGCTGGCAAAATTTCTATACAGCTCAAAAAAAAAAAAAAAGAAGTGGGGATTTTGATTATTTTGTATGGCCTCTTTTAATACTAGATTAGTGTGAATTAGTGGGAAATGCTTATAGCTGAGTAATACCTTACAACTAGTGAATATTGATGTTAGATTCTGGAGAGGGATCTAAATGTACTACATGTGGTCAAGAGTTATTTTTTAAACTCGAGTGAGTCAATATAGCTCTTGCCAGAAATAATGTATTTGATTGACTTGTGATTGGCTAAAGGAAGAGAGGAAACTGAGCTGGCCTCTAACCTTGTATCAGATAAAATAAGTGTCTTTCTGTGAAACTGATTTGAGAGGCAGCACAGGAATCATCTGCCAGCATCTCCCTCATTGTGTAGCACAGAGGATATTCCAATACTCACCTTTATAGTTCTTTAGGAAAGCTATTTTTGACAAATACAAAAACAGCTCCAGAAGAAGAAGTGACACATGACCGGCTTTTCCCAAAGTGTACTTAATGGAATATTAGTTAAGCTTGGTTTGAAAAGGATTAGGTAAACAAAGATAAAAAGGTTTGGGTTTGGCAAGACTTGAAATATGATGATGTGTGTTTCAAACCTCTAACCGTATACCCTACAGTATTTTCACCATGGAACTTCTTTTTGTCCCCAAGGAGCTTATCTTGTACCTGGTATTACACTAGTTTGAAAAGCGTAGCTTTCAGTGAGTCAGTCAGTTCAGTCACTCAGTTGTGTCTGACTCTTTGCGACCCCATGAACCGCAGCACGCTAGGCCTCCCCATCCTGGAGTCCACCCAAACTCATGTCTATTGAGTCAGTGATGCCATCCAACCATCTCATCCTCTGTCATTTCCTTCTCTTCCTGTCTTCAGTCTTTCCCAACATCAGGGTCTTTTCAAGTGAGTCAGCTCTTTGCGTCAGGTGGCCAAAATACTGGAGTTACAGCTTCAACATCAGTCCTTTCCATGAACACCCAGGACAGATTTCCTTTATGATGGACTGGTTGGCTCTCCTTGCAGTCCTTATTATTATTCATTTTCATATTTTGAGGGATTTATTTGGTAATTCTTTAGCAGAGACACTCAAATAAGGAGTTCCTCAGGGATGTGGAGTATATGTTTTCCAATTTTTTTTCCCCATAAATAGCTAACTTAATGACTTATATAATCTCTTAAGATGTGCTTATTGAATTGAGAACGTGATTTTGAGGACAGATACTTTTGACTGGAAAGATTAAAGTGACAAATGCATTCCAATTCTTTTATTGTTAAGTAGCTTCATGCTTTTAACTTCTGTTTACCTCCTTTTCTTGTCAATAAAATCGTTGTTGTTTATTTACTAAGTCATGTCTGACTCTTTTGCGACTCTGGGCTGTAGCCTGCCGGGCTCCCTCTGTCTATGGGATTTCCTAGGCAAGAATACTGACGTGGGTGGCCATAGAAATACTTTAAGAACTCAAACCTCACAGGGCTGCTGTGAGACCAAAGTAATGTAGAAAATAATTTAATGAATTTGTTTTCATGTAGTTATTAAGAACATGGGCTAATTTGCTAAAATGTATCTTCATGATTGCAAATTGGTGTAGCCTTTGCTCATTGGCTTTCCCGATTGGAAGGGGGCTTCCTTGGCTTGTCATCACGGGAGCCCTTGGATGTTACGGTGGAAGCCCATCTGCATAAGCCCAGCAGGAGACTCTGAGGGGCTTCTTTCCATTATCGGGGTATCGTTGTTAACAAGTGTTTGTCTTCTCTCAGTTTTTAAAATGTGGGCCATTCCTTCTTTGCTTCAGTTTGACATCTTATTTTGCTTCATTAGTAGAAACAGTGAAAGTGTTCATCATCATTTGAGAATGTCTTTAGGACTGTATCTTCAGGCAGCTAAATAAACCTAGGGCAACTCCAGGATTTACTTTGGCAAACTAACTTATTTTTCTGAAGAATTTATAATGAAAATGCTCAGGTCCTGATTGCTTTATTCCTTTACTGACTCAGTATAAGTGAAAGATCTTCGAATCCTTTCTCACCCCTGCCTAATTTTCTTACCCGCACCGGGGATCTTTTCTTTGTGTTTCCACAATTCTTTGAAGAGCGATAGCATAAAGATTTGGGGCTTCCCTGGTGGCTCAGTGGTAAAGAATCTGCCTACAATGCAGGAGAACCAGGTTTGATCCATGGCTCAGGAAGATTCCCTGAGGGAGGGCCTTGGCAACCCAATCCAGTATTCCTGCCTGGAGAAGCCCATGGACAGAGGAGCCTGGCAGGCTACAGTCCATGTGGCTATAGGTTGCACAGAGTTCGACACGACTGAAGCAACTAAGGATGCTACTTATGAGAACTGCTGCTAATCCTTTGCTCTCTGAATGTTTCTCTTTTTTTTTTTTTTGAAATTCAGAATGAAGTTTTCCTAGGCCTTCTGGCAGCCAGCTCTTTCTAACACAATATAGCCTTGAAGAAGGGACTGTTTGTGTTGTCAATGTCTCTTAATAAGTCGAATGATTTATCTTCGACTTTGTTCACAGTAACTTTGAGGGTAGCTTTTGTACAGAGTTACAGAGGTGATTCTTAAACAAAACAAAAATAAATAAGTTAATTATGATAGTAAATCCTGGAACAACTTTCTACTACCAGTAAATATTTTGTTTTTTAAATAGAGATCTGTTTACTATGAAATCACTCTGACACTGTAGTTCAGTAAAAATAATGCTGCTGATATTAAAGATATTTGATTTCAAATAGAAATTTTAATGTTTAAAAAGTGGACACAGATTACTTATTTTTTAAATAGCATTTCTATGCGTTCTGAAAAAATTCCCTTACTGTGGTGATTCATGTCAAGTAATTAGAAAAGACAACAATTATCTCATGTATTTGCACATGCAGGCAGCTACTCAAATGTGTAGGTCCTACATGTGATGCTGCCAGAGTGGACCTGCCTGACTCCCCTTCCTCTAGAGCCTAAAGTTTTCAAAAAACAGAAAATTTCCCTTTATTACCATGCTGTAATTTTTCCCCCAAGAAATGTCTTGTTTCTAGTGCTCACTTCAGCAAATTGTACAAATTATAAGCTTTGACCATGAGTTCAGGGTAGAATAACTTGAATTTACAGGCAGAACCATCACCTCCCTGATCAGAGTCCTAAATACTTTGTATGTTTCCCTTCCTGGCCAAGGGGTAATTTTTAGAACAACCTTTTCTCATAACCATTATAAAAATTTCTATGTAGCATTCTAAGCTGGAATCAACTTTGGAAGATGAAAAGAAATTATAGGCTTTTATTAATATAGCTTGTACTGTCAATTTAATTTTGGGAATAGTTACTGAATATTCATGATGTACATGTTATTTTTCTTTATCTGCCAGTCACCCTTTCAGGCAGTTCCTTAGTGTACTGAAATGTGTATTTGGCTACTGGTCTTAGATTCACTCTTACACGAATGTTGAACTTAATGGACATGTTGTATAGCCAGTGGATGGACTCCCCAGGTGACGCTAGTGGTAAAGAACTCGCCTGCCAATACAGGAGACATAAGAGACATGGGTTCAAGCCTTGGGTAGGGAAAATCCCCCCCTGGAGGGGGCCATGGCCTGGAGAATCCATTGGATCGAGGAGCCTGGTCGGCTATAATCCATAGGGTCACAAATAGTTGGAAACGATTGAAGCGACTGAGTATGCACAGTCAGTCAGTCAGTCAGTTCAGTCGCTCAGTCATGTCCAGCTCTTTGTGACCCCATGAATTGCAGCACGCCAGGCCTCCCTGTCCATCACCAACTCCCAGAGTTCACTCAGACTCACGTTCATTGAGTTCGTGATGCCATCCAGCCATCTCATCCTCTGTCGTCCCCTTCTCCTCCTGCCCCCAATCCCTCCCAGCATCAGAGTCTTTTCCAATGAGTCAACTCTTCACATGAGGTGGCCAAAGTACTGCAGTTTCAGCTTGAGCATCATTCCTTCCAAAGAAATCCCAGGGCCGATCTCCTTCAGATTGGACTGGTTGGATCTCCTTGCAGTCTAAGGGACTCTCAAGAGTTTTCTCCAACACTACAGTTCAAACGCGTCAATTCTTCAGTGCTCAGCCTTCTTCACAGTCCAACTCTCACATCCATACATGACCACAGGAAAAACCATAGCCTTGACTAGACGGACCTTAGTCGGCATAGTAATGTCTCTGCTTTTCAATATGCTATCTAGGTTGGTCATAATTTTCCTTCCAAGGAGTAAGTGTCTTTTAATTTCATGGCTGCAGTCACCATCTGCAGTGATTTTGGAGCCCCCCAAAATAAAGTCTGACACTGTTTCCACTGTTTTCCCATCTATTTCCCATGAAGTGATGGGACCCAATGCTGTGATCTTCGTTTTCTGAATGTTGAGCTTTAAGCAAACTTTTTCACTCTCCAGTTTCACTTTCATCAAGAGGCTTTTTAGCTCCTCTTTACTTTCTGCCATAAGGGTGGTGTCATCTGCATATCTCAGGTTATTGATATTTCTCCTGGCAATCTTGACTCCAGCTTGTGCTTCTTCCAGCCCAGCGTTTCTCATGATGTACTCTGCATATAAGTTAAATAAGCAGGGTGACAATATACAGCCTTGACGTA
>SJYC01131415.1:0-38367 GCA_006408675.1 Madoqua kirkii
GTTAGTTCCTCTTCACTTTCTGCCATAAGAGTGGTGTCATCTGCATATCTGAGGTTATTGATATTTCTCCCGGCAATCTTGATTCCAGCTTGTGCTTCTTCCAGCCACAGTTAGAACTGGTGGAACAACAGACTGGTTCCAAATAGGAAAAGGAGTATGTCAAGGCTGTATATTGTCACCCTGCTTATTTAACTTATATGCAGAGTACATCACGAGAAACGCTGGACTGGAGGAAACACAGCTGGAATCAAGCTTGCCAGGAGAAATATCAGTAACCTCAGATATGCAGATGACACCACCCTTATGGCAGAAAGTGAAGAGGAACTAAAAAGCCTCTTGATGAAAGTGAAAGAGGAAAGTGAAAAAGTTGGCTTAAAGCTCAATGTTCAGAAAACGAAGATCATGGCATCCGGTCCCATCATTTCATGGGAAATAGATGTGGAAACAGTGTCGGACTTTATTTTTGGGGGCTCCAAAATCACTGCAGATGATGATTGCAGCCATGAAATTAAAAGACACTTACTCCTTGGAAGAAAAGTTACGACCAACCTAGATAACATATTAAAAAGCAGAGACATTACTTTGCCGATTAAGGTCCATCTAGTCAAGGCTATGGTTTTTCCTGTGGTCATGTATGGATGAAAGTTGGACTGTGAAGAAGGCTGAGCACCAAAGAATTGATGCTTTTGAACTGTAGTGTTGGAGAAGACGCTTGAGAGTCCCTTGGACTGCAAGGAGATCCAACCAGTCCATTCTGAAGGAGATCAGTCCTAGGTATTCTTTGGAAGGAATGATGCTAAAGCTGAAACTCTAATACTTTGGCCACCTTATAAGAAGAATTGACTCACTGGAAAAGACTCTGATGCTGGGAAGGATTGGGAGCAGGAGGAGAAGGGGATGACAGAGGATGAGATGACTGGATGGCATCACGGACTCAATGGACGTGAGTCTGAGTGAACTCCGGGAGATGGTAATGAACAGGGAGGCCTGGCGTGCTGCGATTCATGGGGTGGCAGAGTTTGGACACGACTGAGCTACTGAACTGAACTGAACTGAAATATACAGCCTTGATGTACTCCTTTTCCTATTTGGAACTAGTCTGTTGTTCCATGTCCAGTTTGAGCTGTTGCTTCCTGACCCGCACACAGATTTCTCAGGAGGCAGGTCAGGTAGCAGTAAAATGGAATAAACTGATATGACAACATGGATCAAGCTTAAAATAATTTTTAAAAAGTGGGTGCACTGATGCAATGCCCTGGCAGGCTGTAGTCAATCCATGGGGTGAAGGATGTAAAGGGAAAGCAGCTGCCACTCCGTGAGCAGCTGTGGGCTGCTCACTGTACTCAGTCTCCCTGTCTCTCTCCTACGTCCTGGATCTCCCCGAGGTGCACAAGTGGAAAGTGGGGAGCTGGGCTCTGGGCTCTGAGCCCACAATCTTCTGCCCTCAGCCCTCTACTCCTGGTGCCTGCCAAAGAGAGGTATTCATGAACAAGCTTCCATTCCCTTTGCCCATTTCAGCACCACCTGGCACAATGTGGGCAGCAAAGATTTCACAGGACAATGGGGGAAACACCTGTCCAGGGAGATCAGGTTCTAGTCTGGTAAATACCGAATCGATGACATCTGAAGATAGCAAACCCTATGAGGATGGAGCTGGCTCTCAAAGAATGATTTCCAAATCCCCGGCCGCTTATATCCCGGAGTCTTCACTGATCCGGTTATAGTCAACGTCTCCATCATCCCGGGTAATAAGAGCAGCCACACTTCCACTCCACCCTGAGTCTCCCTGGGCAGGCTGGGGAGGGTTGGTGGGCTGGGCTGGGCTTTCTGTCTTGTTGCTGTTCAGTCTCTAAGGCACACAGAACTCTTTGTGAGCCCCAAGGACTGCAGCACACCCAGATTCCCTGTCCTTCACTGTCTCCCAGAGTTTGCTCTGAAGAGCAAGAAAAGTCTGGGGGAGCTGATCTGAATGGCAGACACCCAAGGGGCCTTCCTCTTTCCCTCCTAAAACTAATGTTCTCTAGAACAGGAGGGTCAGGGGAGATATAAAAGTTCCCTTGGTCTTCCAGCTGGGAAAGTCACCAATTAGCCTTATGTGGGTCACAACATTATTTCCTTAAAGAGCAAAGTAGGGCAGCCTCGAAGAGTTGGAAGAATACACATTTTGGAGTAAGACAGACCTGGGTTCCACAGTGAGCCTCTCAGCTGCCTGGCTTGGTGTCTTAGGGAAATGCCTGAACCTTTCTCTGCTTTGCTTATCATCATCGGGACAGTCACGCTGACCAACATGGACTTTTGACATAAACAACATTTGTAAAGTACTTAGCCACGTGTAAAGTACTTAGGCACACAACAGGTGCTTCATAAAGGCACATGTAGGGTCTGCTGCCACTTTGGTGTTTCTCCCACACCAATCCAGCCCTCGGGGAATGATGCCTAAGATCCCAGATGCCACACACATTATCACTCCTAAATCTTAGCCTCCTCAAGGCCCCTTTCTGGGTCCCCCCTTTCCTAGACATTCCAGGGGTCCATGGTCTCCCCAGTATTGATGGAGCTCCCTCTGTCATGGAGATCTTCCTTTACCTGAGTGGATACTCCAGACCCCAGAAAACTGCCTTCTTTTAGAAACATGGGACGCTTGGAAGATGCTCTTGAAGAGGTTGGAGCAGGGGAAGCGAGAGGACGTTACTCAGGCAGGACCCCAAAGCCATGGCTGACCCTCTGTCTCACTCCCCCATCAACAAACTGTGGCCCTACCTCCGAATACTTCCTGGATCCGACCACTCCCCTCCACACTGCTGCCCCCTGGTCCGAGCCTCTGTCCTCTCTCCCCTGGGGCTTTGCAGCAGCCTCTTGACCAGTCACTCTGCTTTAGCCCTTCAGCCTTCCATTAGTCTCCAGTCAGACTGATCCTGTGAAAATAGAACTCAGGGACCTCTTTCTCAAAATATGACCAAAAGTGAAGAAAGCCTCTGCCCTCCCAGAGCTGACATCAAAACAGACTTTGAAGGTCAGCAAGGCAGTGCTGACATGCATCCAAAGACACAGACACAAAAGAAAATCCACATGTCACCCACCTTCCAGAGGACAGAGAAACCACAGCTCCAGTGGGAGCCTAAATATTCTCGGAAGTGCACCTCCAGGAGAACCAAGCGTGACTGGTATGCCAGCACCACGTCCCCCGGGCCACTGGATCCGCCATGAAAGAGAAGACAGCAACACACTCATGTTCTTTGTGGAGGTCAAGGCCATCAACAGAGGTATCAGACAGGCTGGGAAGATGCTTTTATGACATCACCTAGCCAGGCCAACACCCTGATGGGGTCTGATGGAGAGAAAAAGGCATATAGGTTCGACAGGCCCCGTAATGCTTTGGATGGTGCCAACAAATTGTATCATGTAAACTAAGTCCCAGAGAAGGCAATGGCACCCCACTCCAGCATTCTTGCCTGGAAACTCCTATGGCCGGAGGAGCCTGGTGGGCTGCAGTCCATGGGGTCGCTAAGTCAGACATGACTGAGTGACTTCACTTTCACTTTTCAGTTTCATGCATTGGAGAAGGAAATGGCAACCCACTCCAGTGCTCTTGCCTGGAGAATCCCAGGGATGGTGGAGCCCAATGCGTTGCCATCTGTGGGGTCGCACAGAGTCGGACACGACTGAAGCGACTTAGCAGCAGCAGCAGCAGCAGCAAACTAAGTCCAGTTGGCTAATTCTAATTTTTTTTTTTTTAACCACAAACTAATGGATGTCAGATCCCATCACTACTTTACTCCAAATCCTCTGGTGGCTCCTGTCTCAGATGGTCTCCTCTCCCCTGCCCAGGATAAGGACCTCCTGTCTTGCCTCTTCTTCACCTCTTGCTCACTCTCTTCCCCCAGGCACTGGCCTCCTCCCTGCCTGCTCCTAGGATAGACTAAGGGCCCATCTGAGGGCCAACACCTGGAATGTCCTTCCTGCAGGTCCTACTCAGGTCCTCTTATCAGACAGGCTCTCAGCAACATTCCAGTTTCCCATCACTACTTTACTCCAAATCCTCTGGTGGCTCCTGTCTCAGATGGTCTCCTCTCCCCTGCCCAGGATAAGGACCTCCTGTCTTGCCTCTTCTTCACCTCTTGCTCACTCTCTTCCCCCAGGCACTGGCCTCCTCCCTGCCTGCTCCTAGGATAGACTAAGGGCCCATCTGAGGGCCAACACCTGGAATGTCCTTCCTGCAGGTCCTACTCAGGTCCTCTTATCAGACAGGCTCTCAGCAACATTCCAGTTATAAAAGCAGCTCCTTTCTCTCCATCTTCATGCATTATTTTTCCTCCCAATTCTTATCACTTCCTTTTACATCTGCCCCGGTGGGAAGATGAGGACTTGATCTCATCTCATCAGCCACTCGTGTGGCAGTGCATCGCACATTGTTGTTGTTCATTCACTCAGTATGTCTGACTCTTTGCGACCCTATGGACTGCAGCATACCAGGCTTCCCTGTCCTTCACTATCTCCTGCAGCTTCCTCAAACTCATAGCTGAAGAAGGCTTTCTTATCTCTTCTTGCTATTCTTCAGAACTCTGCATTCAGATGCTTATATCTTTCCTTTTCTCCTTTGCTTTTCACTTCTCTTCTTTTCACAGCTATTTGTAAGGCCTCCCCAGACAGCCATTTTGCTTTTTTGCATTTCTTTTCCATGTGGATGGTCTTGATCCCTGTCTCCTGTACAATGTAACATGTACATAACTAGTGGACACATCTCTTGATTCTGCAAAATGTATTCTGCACATAGATGCAAGGGTCAAATATTTCCTTATAGTATTCTTGATGTAGTGGATATAAAGACAATATCTGCAAGTGAAACTACTGGAAATCTTAGACATTTGCAAAATAAAATGGTTTTTGCCCTTTGGTGTTAGGTGTGGCACTGGACATGTGCTTTTAAAGTATGATAGTTCTATTGAAATAGCTCCATTTGTCTCAAGTTGTGATATTGTTCAGAACAATTTTAAAATTTTTATTAGAGAAAACCAGTCTTATTCACTGTGGAGCTCAGTATATTATGTTAGGCCATATTCTGGACATAATCAATATCATGAAAATTAAGTTAACCTACTTTGGGAAACAGCAATAAGTCTACAAAATCAGTAGGACCTATATAATGAAATATATAGAGACAATTCTGCTTGTTAAATATATTCTCTCAAGAGTCAGATTCAGTTTTTGGAAGATGCTAATGCAATGTAAAATATGGATATTTCTCATGTAAGTATTTTATAGATGTATAGTGACTAGTTGGAGAAGGCAATGACACCTCACTCCAGTACTCTTGCCTGGAAAATCCCGTGGACAGAGGACCCCATGGATGGGGTCATGAAGAGTCAGACACGACTGAATGACTTCACTTTCACTTTTCACTTTCATGCACTGGAGATGGGAAATGGCAACCCACTCCAGTGTTCTTGCCTGGAGAACCCCAGGGATGGGGGAGCCTGGTGGGCTGCCGTCTACCGAGTTGCACAGAGTTGGACACGACTGAAGCAACTTAGCAGCAGCAGCAGCAGTGACTAATGCTTTATTGACATGTAAACTAAAATATCATATACTCATGTAGGTTTTGTCTAAGTCTTGATGATGGCGGGGTAATCATGAGTAGAGCAGTCATTTTACATTATTTTAAATTTCACTTGCATCTATAGAATCCCTTCATTTTAATTGTTTTTACTTTATCTGTAGCTTTTATCAAAAGTTAAAGATTTTTCTTTTTTATCTAAGTGGCTTATATGAAAAATAATTTCTCAAAAAATTTTTTTTGGAAAATTTTCTTGGGCTATTATTTTTCTCTTTAAATATGGTCATATATTCTACCAGGATTTTAAATATTTGGCCACATTGCCTTTCCTTTCATGAGGATTCTGCCTAAGTACCCTCTGAGATGAGTTTGGAGACCATAAGAGATGGATGTAGCCTTTCCTGTTCTACTCCTCACCCTCTGCTTCCTCCTCTTCTGTGGGTATTAGAATAAGAAAGGGTCATCATTTGGATATCATCTGGGAGGCTTCCTCTGATAAATGTGGGGCTTCCTTGGTGGCACAGATGGTAGAG
Source organism: Madoqua kirkii (assembly GCA_006408675.1). Classification (NCBI taxonomy): domain Eukaryota; kingdom Metazoa; phylum Chordata; class Mammalia; order Artiodactyla; family Bovidae; genus Madoqua; species Madoqua kirkii. The sequence goes on from SJYC01131415.1 coordinate 6,088, forward strand.
AACCTGCCTGCAAACGTGGGAGACCTGGGTTTGATCCCTGGGTCAGGATCCTCCTAGAGGAGGGCTGAAAACCCACTCCAGTGTTCTTGCCTGGAGAGTCTCAGGGACAGAGGGGCCTGATGGGCTGCAGTCCACAGGGTCACACAGAATTGGACACAACTGAAGCGACCTAGCATGCACACACTCACATTGTCCTGGCTCATTAACTTCATGGCTCCCCCATAAATAGTTGCTAGTTTGGTCTTAAATAAACAGCTTTTTCATACCTACCACAAGTGAGGAATTAGAAAATATTTATCTTTATGGGGACTTAAAGATCCAAGGAGAGTTTGCCTGTTGTTGAAAAGAGGTATTGAACAGAAAAATTAAAAATGTGGATTGTCTTGTTTTTTAGAGACCTTGTCACAATGATCTTAATTCCTTGTTAAAAGGCACATAAATTGCTGTTACTTACATTTTGGAAAATCTTAGTGAATATATTAAGAACAGTTACACTGTAAAAAAGACAGGAAACTTCAGGTGTTTATTTTTTAAGGAAGTTATTTTTAACAGCTGTAGAAGGAGCAGTTTGAGTCTTAAAATAATGCACATTTTGGTTAAGTCTGTGCAGTCATCCTTCAGTATCCATGGGGAATTGGTTCATATGTGTATTTTACACATTCTCACATACTTTTCAAACCCACCTTAGTGCCTAATTTGTCATTCTTCACTGTTACCTGTGGACGACCTGGAGAAATCTCATTGACAGAATTAATTTCACTCTGGTGTCTACATGAGGTGCTGTATGTTGAGGACAACTCTAGGTCTTGAACTAATGATAAAAGCCATGAAATATGTGATAAATGTCTTTAATATTTCTGAGACTTTTTTACATTATCTCTAGATCTTTTGGTGTGCTTTTCCTAGTTGATTCAAATTGCTGGATGGCACCTTGTATTGTTCTTACAAACCTTTTCCCTTCTCTTTGGACCCTGTTTCAGTCTGCACAAAGTACATTTTTAAAAATGACACAAAACTTTTAGGAACATCAAGCATTTTTCCTGAATAGTTTTAAAACTTGCATTGTTGCTGTGTTTTTTTTTTTTTTACTGGGAGGCTTCCTCTGATAAATGTGGGGCTTCCTTGGTGGCACAGATGGTAGAGAACCTGCCTGCAAACGTGGGAGACCTGGGTTTGATCCCTGGGTCAGGATCCTCCTAGAGGAGGGCCTGAAAACCCACTCCAGTGTTCTTGCCTGGAGAGTCTCAGGGACAGAGGGGCCTGATGGGCTGCAGTCCACAGGGTCACACAGAATTGGACACAACTGAAGCGACCTAGCATGCACACACTCACATTGTCCTGGCTCATTAACTTCATGGCTCCCCCATAAATAGTTGCTAGTTTGGTCTTAAATAAACAGCTTTTTCATACCTACCACAAGTGAGGAATTAGAAAATATTTATCTTTATGGGGACTTAAAGATCCAAGGAGAGTTTGCCTGTTGTTGAAAAGAGGTATTGAACAGAAAAATTAAAAATGTGAATTGTCTTGTTTTTTAGAGACCTTGTCACAATGATCTTAATTCCTTGTTAAAAGGCACATAAATTGCTGTTACTTACATTTTGGAAAATCTTAGTGAATATATTAAGAACAGTTACACTGTAAAAAAGACAGGAAACTTCAGGTGTTTATTTTTTAAGGAAGTTATTTTTAACAGCTGTAGAAGGAGCAGTTTGAGTCTTAAAATAATGCACATTTTGGTTAAGTCTGTGCAGTCATCCTTCAGTATCCATGGGGAATTGGTTCATATGTGTATTTTACACATTCTCACATACTTTTCAAACCCACCTTAGTGCCTAATTTGTCATTCTTCACTGTTACCTGTGGACGACCTGGAGAAATCTCATTGACAGAATTAATTTCACTCTGGTGTCTACATGAGGTGCTGTATGTTGAGGACAACTCTAGGTCTTGAACTAATGATAAAAGCCATGAAATATGTGATAAATGTCTTTAATATTTCTGAGACTTTTTTACATTATTTCTAGATCTTTTGGTGTGCTTTTCATAGTTGATTCAAATTGCTGGATGGCACCTTGTATTGTTCTTACAAACCTTTTCCCTTCTCTTTGGACCCTGTTTCAGTCTGCACAAAGTACATTTTTAAAAATGACACAAAACTTTTAGGAACATCAAGCATTTTTCCTGAATAGTTTTAAAACTTGCATTGTTGCTGTGTTTTTTTTTTTTTTAAACATTGAGGCTGAATCGTTGGCTGCAGTAATTCTATGCCATGTTTGCACAAGGAGAGGGAATGAGTGAAAACGTGTTTCTGAAATGAATCTGCAGAGGATGAGGCTGGATGGTATTTCCCCAAAAATTTATAGAATAAAGATAATGTGTTTATAGCCTCTGTAAAGACAGTAGCATAAGTAAAACATTCATACTCTTGCCAGCATTTTCAAGAGGCCAAAAAGGCTTTTCTTTGTAGCTAGTTCATACCAGAGTTACCATGATGTCCTGTTTCCAGATCAAGGTAGTAACACTTTAGTATTTTTATATAATAGTAACCTTGCAGATATCAGTTCAGTTCAGTTCAGTCGCTCAGTCATGTCTGACTCTGCGATCCCATGAACTGCAACAGGCCAGGCCTCCCTGTCCATCACCAATTCCCGGAGTTTACTCAGACTCATGTCCATTGAGTCAGTGATGCCATCCAGCCATCTCATCCTCTGTCGTCCCCTTTTCCTCTTGCCCACAATCCCTCCCATCATCAGAGTCTGTTCTAATGAGTCAACTCTTCCATTGAGGGGGCCAAAGTATTGGAGTTTCAGTTTTAGCATCAGTCCTTGCAATGAACACCCAGGACTGATCTCCTTTAGAATGGACTGGTGGGATCTCCTTGCAGTCCACAGGACTCTCAGGAGTCTTCTTCAACACCACAATTCAAAAGCATCAATTCTTCGGTGTTCAGCTTTCTTCACAGTCCAACTCTCACATCCATACATGACCACTGGAAAAACCATAGCCTTGACTAGACGGACCTTTGTTGGCAAAGTAATGTCTGCTTTTGAATATGCTATCTAGGTTGGTCATAACTTTTCTTCCAAGGAGTAAGTGTCCTTTAATTTCATGGCTTCAGTCACCATCTGCAGTGATTTTGGAGCCCCCCAAAATAAAGTCTGACACTGTTTCCACTGTTTCCCAATCTATTTCCTATGAAGTGATGGGACCCAATGCCATGATCTTAGTTTTCTTAATGTTGCAGGTATAAATCACCCTAATTGTACAAATTACCAAGAAAACTGAAGGCATTCATTCACTAGACATTTGGAAATACCAGATAGAAATGCTTTTAAACCAGTTCACACTTAAAACTCAAACTCTTGAATAGTGCAGGGCACAATGAAGTGCATCTTTTGTTACTGTGTGTGCTATTATATTTGTATCTGTAATGTACTTCACAAGAATAGCCAAGTGTCTGCTGTTTTAGTGACATTCTGAACACTGAAGAGATACTTACAAAAGGAACAGCACACAGCAGTTTTTAATAGGGTACTTAATATGAAGGTATAATTCAATTTCTACAGTAAAGTTGACAGAGATCATCAAAGGAAGGGGTTCAGAAGGAGGTGGGGATTTGAGCAGGTCTTAAAGGATGAACCACATCTGGAAAGAAGATTAGAGGACTTCATTTTGTGCAAGTATAAGATCATTGATGCATCTTATGTCTTTTTCTCCACTATCCCAATGGTGGTGTCATAGCTATATTCAGTTAGCATTGTGACATATAATTATATTCCATTAATGTGAAATAATGACACGCCATTAACTTGAAATTTCCACCTTGTTAGAGATAATATAGTTTTTGGGGTGTTATTCTTTAGGGTTAATTTCTCTCATCATGAGGGTAAAACTATTTGAGATGGATATATATATGCTTTTGAACTATGGTATTGGAGAAGACTCTTTTGAGAGTCCTTTGGACAGATATGTATATATCTTTTTGTCTTTTTATACAGTTCATGGGGTTCTCATGGCAAATATACTAGAGTGGTTTGCCATTCCTTTCTCCAGTGGATCATATTTTGTCTGAACTATGTCTTATCTGTCTTGGGGGCCCTGCATGGCATGGCTCACAGCTTCATTGAGTTATGCAACCCTTTACCATGACAAGGCAGTGATTCATGAAAGAGATAAGGGTGAAAGAGGAGAGTGAAACAGCTGGCTTGAAACTCAATATTAAAAAAAACTAAAATCATGGCATCTGGTCCCATTCAGTTCAGTTCAGTTCAGTTGCTCAGTTGTGTCCGACTCTTTGTAACCCCATGAATCGCAGCACACTAGGCCTCCCTGTCTATCACCAACTCCCGGAATTCACTTAAACTCATGTCCATCGAGTCGGTGATGCCATCCAGCCATCTCATCCTCTGTCATCCCCTTCTCCTCCTGCCCTCAATTCCTCCCAGCATCAGAATCTTTTCCAATGAGTCAGCTCTTCACATGAGATATCCAAAGTATTGGAGTTTCAGCTTTAGCATCAGTCCTTCCAGTGAACACCCATGGCAAATAGAAGGGGATAAGATGGAAACAGTGACAGATTTCCTCTTCTTGAACTCTAAAATCGCTACAGATGTTGACTGCAGCCATGAAATTAGAAGACAATTGCTTCTTGGAAAGAAAGCTATGACAAACCTAGACAGTGTATTAAAAAGCAAAGACATCACTTTGCCAACAAAGGTCAAATAGTCAAGGCTATGGTCTTTCTAGTAGTCATGTATTTATGTGAGAGCTAGACCATAAGGAAGGCAGAGCACTGAAGAATTGATGCTTTTGAACCGTGGTGCTGGAGAAGACTCTTAAGAGTCCCTTGGACAGCAAGGAGATCAAGCCAGTCAATTTTAGAGGAAATCAACCCTGAATACTTGTTGGAACAACTGATGACTGAAACTTTGCCCACCTAATGTGAAGAGCCGACTTGTTGAAAAAGACTCTAATTCTGGGAAAGATTGAAGGCAGAAGGAGAAGAGGGTAACAGAGGATGAGGTGACTGGATGACATCACTGATTCAATAGACATGATCTTGGGCAAACTCCAGGAGATGGTGAGGGACAGGGATCCCTTGCAGTCCAAGGGGTCACAAAGAGTCAGACATGACTTGGTGACTGAACAACAGCAACAGATATGTATATATATATATATGTATAATGATATGGGTATCATATAAGTGTAATTATATTAAGCATAAATATGTATTACATTGTAGTAGGTAATGATTCCTTTCGCCTCAAGGTAGAGAAATGATTCCTTTCCCCTCAGGGTTAGTTGCTCAGTTATGTCTGCCTCTGCAACCCCACAGACTGTAGCCTGCCAGGCCCCTCTGTCCATGGGATTCTCTAGGCAAGAATACTAGAGAGGGTTGCCATTTCCAGGGGATCTTGCCAACACAGGATCAAACCTGGGTCTCTTGCATTGCAGGCAGATTTCTTACCATCTGAGCCACCAGGGAAGCCCCTCAAGGTATCTATTATTTTCCCTCAAGGTAGCTATTACTGAACACTCTCTTAAAAGCACAGAGTAAAAAGCTGTCAAGTAATTTTGGTTTTATTAGGCCAGTTTCCAGCAGTTATATACAACCCACTTACACATTTCACAAACTGTATTTAACAACAAAATAAGAACCACAACAAGAAAAGTGCTATAGTCTGAGGTATTGAAGGAAGATTCAACCCAGTTTTTCTTCGTGTACTGCAGCCCCTCTAGAACATTCATCTAGCTACTCTTTTCTAACACTGAAATATGATTGTGTAGTTTGTTGAATGCTTTTTGGAAGAAAATTTCACTATGAAGATTTGTTATTTACAATTTATAATTATACATTTTTGATTAGGTTAAGTTTATTTTGAATTACTCCTTATGTTAACCCCAATCTTCATTAATGTTACATAGAATTGTGAAACATTGAATTATAGGTTTTTCCCTTAGCTGAAAGGAATGCTCTTATTTTAAAAATGAATAAATTGTTTCAGAGAGATTTTTAAACAATGTGCTCAAGCTTATTATATAGCCTTGAAAGCTAGAACCCATTTCCTGATATAGGAGGTTGGGCATTATTCTCAAAATATTCCCCACAGCAATGTATACAGATGGAGGATAAATATAACTGTTTATTCTGTGGCCAATAAGTGTCATGAATTATTATTATTATTATTAAATATAAATTTATTTATTTTAATTGGAGGTTAATTACTTTACAATATTGTATTGGTTTTGCCATACATCAACATGAATCCACCACTGGTATACACGTGTTCGCCATCCTGAACCCCCCTCCCTGCTTTCTCCCTGTACTATCCCTCTGGGTCATCTCAGCGCAGCAGCCCCAAGCATCCAGTATCATGCATTGAACCTGGACTGGCAATTTGTTTCATATATGATATTATACATGTTTCAATGCCAAGAGTCATGAATTATTTATGTGGACTGCAGTCTGTGCTGGTGTGTACAGTAATATAACTTAGTGTATTTTCAATTCTTTGGTGCAGTTTCCTGATTTATAATCTGTAAATGGGTCTGTGTTTCCAGGTAGAACAACAGGACTTGGGTGGTGGGAAAGTATGTTGAGAGGCAAGAAATCCAGGAAGGATTGAGGTTAAATCACTTTGGCATACTGTATACTGTCACCCTGCTTATTTAACTTATATGCAGAGTATATCATGAGAAATGCTGGACTGAAAGAAGCACAAGCTGGAATCAACATTGCCGGGAGAAATATCAATAACCCCAGATATGCAGATGCCACCACTCTCATGGCAGAAAGTAAAGAAGAACTAAAAAGCCTCTTGATGAAAGTGAAAGAAGAGAGTGAAAAAGTTGGTTTAAAGCTCAACATTCAGAAAACGAAGATCATGGCATTGGGTCCCATCACTTCATGGGAAATAGATGGAGAAACAGTGGAAACAGTGTCAGACTTTATTTTTGGGGGCTCCAAAATCACTGCAGATGGTGATTGCAGTCATGAAATTAAAAGATGCTTACTCCTTGGAAGGAAAGTTACGACCAACCTAGATAGCATATTGAAAAGCAGAGACATTACTTTGCCAACAAAGGTCCGTCTAGTCAAGGCTATGGTTTTTTCAGTGGTCATATATGGATGTGAGAGTTGGACTGTGAAGAAAGCTGAGAGCTGAAGAATTGCGGTTTTTGAATTGTGGTGTTGGAGAAGACTCCTGAGAGTTCCTTTATTTCCAGTATTTCAGTGTGCTTCTGCCTTCTCTTTCCCCCATGGTGCCTATAGATCTATCCCCTATCTCGGCATCTCCAGTATCATTTTTCTAGATTTTACATATATGCCTTAATGTGGACTGCAAGGAAATCCAACCAGTCCATCCCAAAGATCAGTCCTGGGTGGTCATTGGAAGGACTGATGTTAAAGCTGAAACTCCAGTACTTTGGCCACCTCATGTGAAGAGTTGACTCATTGGAAAAGACCCTGATGCTGGGAGAGATTGGGGGCAGGAGAAGGGAACGACAGAGGATGAGATGGCTGAATGGCATCACCGACTCAATGGACATGAGTTTGAGTAAACTCCGGGAGTTGGTGATGGACAGGGAGGTCTGGCATGCTGTGATTCATGGGGTCGCAAAGAATCGAACACGACTGAGCGACTGAACTGAACTGAACTGATGATATTTATTTTTCTCTTTTGGACTTACTTCACTCTGTATGACAGACTCTAGGTTCTTCCACATCACTACAAATAACCCAATTTTGTTCCTTTTATGGCTGAGTAATAGTCTATTGTATATTTATACCACATCTTCTTTATCCATTCATCTGTTGATGGACAATTAAGCTACTTCCATGTCCTGGCTATTGTAAATAGTGCTGCAGTGAACATTCAGGTACATATGTCTTTTTGCATTATGCTTTTCTCAGAGTATATGCCCATAGTGGGATTTCTGGGTCATATGGTAGTTTTTTTTTAATAGTTTTTAAAGGAACATCCATTTTGTTCATATTGGTTGCATCAGTTTACATTCCCACCAACAGTGCAAGAGGGTTTTCTTTTCTTTTGGGCATTAGATAGCTATTGGGAAACTGTTGTATAGCACAGGGAAGTAAGCTCAGTTCTCTGTGATGACCTAGATGGGTTGGATGGGGAAGGGTGGAAGGGAGGCCTAACAGGAAGGGGATTTATGTATACATATAGATGATTCACACTGTTGTACAGCAGAAACTAACACAACATTGTAAAGCAATTATACTCCAATTAAAAATAAAAAGAACTTTAAATCTGTATTTGTGATTCTTTTATAACACATTACAATGGTCTAGGAATTATTGATATTATGTTGCATATCTAACAAATAGCCTATAGTAAAAAAATAAATATATATAAGAACTATGCTTGGAGTAAAGCGTGTCCTTAAATTATTTTTCAGGGAATAGTGGAATTCATTATTGCAAGAATTTAAGGATATAAAATATAGTTGAAATTTTTTGTTTTGTTTCTTACCATTTGAGAAACTCTAATAAGATAAGTAGATGATAAAAATTCTGTTGGTGAGTTGTAATCAGGATATGGACAAACAGAAAACATGCCCATATTTTCAGGCTGATGTTTGTATGAGAGGTTGTATTTTCATGAGCAGGAAGGGGGCTAATAACACAGTGAAATGACAAGGTAGTTTCAGTTAATTTGAGGTAAATAACTTACCTTTTGATGACCATGTTATTTCAGGTGAAAGTGTTTGGTCTGAACGATGCAGATAATTCCTTAAATCTTCTTTTGGTCTATGTACAGTCATAGCTGTTGGGCATTAGGAGAATGGGAGCCCAGAGCCTAATCAGGTGCAAGGGCAGGAAGAAGGTTGGGGAGTGAGTTCTGTGTGTAGTAGGGGTCAGTAAGTAATGCTAGGATCCTTTGGGCAGTTTTATTAGCAGCCATTTCTTTTTGTCAGACTAATAAACAGTGACTTATTACCATCATTTCCAAGTCCTTTTATGTAAATGGATTAGAATAAAGAGAGGACTGTGGATCAGGTTTCATTGTTTTTTTCTTGCTTTCTGTTAAGTATATATTCAGTTTAGAAGCTAAATAGACACTTAGGATACACCTTGAAATCATAAATGCTGTGCATTCTATGTAGTTCAAAGGTATTAGCTATTGTTTCCCATGTAGGGAATTGTATACGACTCTTGGGAAATGTTAATTCTAGAAGGTGCTAATCCATTATGTGCAGGACCCATGGGTGCCTGGAGTACTTTAGAAGCAGGATGTGATGACCCAGTCATGCACGCATGGGCCAGAGCACCTGGCTAATTCTGAGATGTGGAATTCCGGCCTTCTCTTAAGTATGGTAAATAAAAAATTATATTGACCTCTATCTAGTCAATTATTTTAAGACCTTTGCAACATTTTTCTCCCCACAAAAAGGAGGCACCTCAAAGATGTTCCATTGACTTTGCTCTTTTCTCCTCCCTTCAAAGGGAAAGTGTGTGTGTGTGTGTTCATGTGTGTGCACATACATATGTGCTCTTATGCGGAAATTTCAAATACAACAGTTTTCATGAAGAAAACTTTTCAGACCATCACTGTATCTTTTTGCACAGTGAGGTTTTCGTTTCCTGGGATGAGTTCCTGAAGTCATCTTTAATTAGGGGGAGGTGACAGGTGATGTAGGAGCTGTCGGTGTCACAGCCGTGGTTTGTGGCCTGGCATCAGTCTGTTGTAACTGCTACAAGCTGGCTTTGAGGTATCTCCTAGGAAGTGAGCCATCAAATACAGGAAATCTTAGATAGGAAGTTAAGATAATAAAAGATGGCTAAAAAGATTAAGACAGACTGAAATATAACAAAATAAAAGAAGTGAGGCAAACATAGAAAAAAATTAGGAAACAGTAGAAGTAAGAAAAAAGATCAAATCTAAAGATGAAATAGAAAGATTAAACAGAAAATTTAAATGTTGCAAAATGTACAATGAATATACTTTCCCCCCCTCATAGTTAAGTAATGCTCAGTACATATCAAGTACTATTTAAAAGCTTAACTCATCTAATCCTCAACCCCTGTGGAGTTGTTACTATTATTATCCCAATTCTATAAATTAGGAAGCTAAAGCACAGAGAGATAAGTGATTTATTCCCTTACCTGAGAGATCACAGGCTTATAAGTGGCAAAACAAGATATGAAAAATATATTTATATATAGCTACATTATTAGCTAAATATAAAAATAAGTACATTAGAAACCATTTGCTTCTTCCCCTTTCCTTCTTCTGAATTATCTCCTTTCTTCTCGCCTTTCTTTCACTTTGGAGAATTCTTATTACCATGTGATTTGAGTGGGAGTTGCTGCCATGTTCTAAGATACCCTGTGTCCCTGCTTCGAAAATAAGCCTCCTCTCCACCTCATCATCATATCTTGATTTTACAATGTATTTCCAAACATTATTTCAGATTCTCTGCATTTTTATGAGGTAAAATAAGATCATTTTCCTTGGGCAAATTATCATTTCAACTTAAATATGAAGCTGTTTTAAAAATAAGATTTAATTGTTACTTTGAATGTTCATATTAGGTATCTCAAGTAATAATAAGAATGTCATTTTTGTCTTACCACATTATTTATTTATTTGCTTATTCTCTTTAATCAGATATAATAACAGACTGATACGAGTATGTACCAGTGAAAAATTTCTAAGGCAGTAACATTTGTCATTATATTTACAACTATTAGCCTGCAAGTATGTGCACATAAATATATATACACAAAAACACCTTTAAATGGAATGTGTTTATCTAGGAAGTCAATAAAGTTAGAAACTGAGTGTAAATAAATATTTTTAAGTGAAAGGGCAAATGGGTAGGTCTGATTTGAGATGAGTGAGAAAATCTAGGTAGTTCTTTTAGCTGAAGTATGATCATCATAAGCTTGAAGGATACTGAAATTTTAACATGGGTGGCCCTTTAAACTTAAAAATCCAATATTTTTTCTGAACTAGATGTTGCCATGGTGACAGGATGGATTAGCAATGAAGACTAATTTCATTGTTTGAGTGTCTGCAGACTTGCTTGCTGAGTAGCATTAATATGTTGCCTCCTGCTGTTTTTTATTGAGGAGACCATCTGGCATTAGCTGTTTCAAAAGGTACAGTTCTATTGGATAATGAATATGGGATTACACACTGAGGTGTTAGAAACAGGTTTTGCTGGCATTAGTTGTTTTAAGAGATAAGTGACTAAGAAATTCTGCTTCAAATCACTGCCTATTATAGCCAATTAGTAATTCATAATTCTTGGCTATTAGACTAGAAATTAAAAAGCTTTATTTTTGAGCTTTACATATACTACATAAATAACATATGTTACATAAATTTAATTCCCTAAATACACACATTCACATGGTCACATTAATTTTTATGTACCTAAAAATGTACCTATTCAGTAAAACATCCTCTCACACTGTATTTTAAAAAATAATGATTGCTGAGGATGCCTAATATGTTAAGCATTAAGAAGAACCAGGATAGTTACTCAGCACAAGTCAAAGAAAAGGAATTTCAAGTCACAGTAAAAGATCATGATCAACTCATAAAGCAAAAAAATTAAATAAAGTCAAGTAAGATAAAAAATGAAAACTGCTCACTGAAATTTTTAGTTAAGACTTAGGGTGACTCAGGTCTTATATTGGAAGTGGAGGACGTATTCCAGTACAACACTAACCTTTTTGTTACCCATCAATCAAACCGAAGTTCTTGAAAGACTAGTCTTCATTGCACTTTCCTTCTGAATGCACAACAATGTGGCTTGCACTGCTTCTCTCTATTGAAGCTGTTTGCATGAAGGGGCCTGGTGACCCCTTAACAGGGTGTCCTTATGTCCTGGTTTGCACGGGACAATATTCCATGACCCTGAGGTATTTGCTACTGGAGCTCTCTTTCACTCTCAAAACTTTCCAGGTTTAGATGACAAGTTCTGAGTCACCCTAGGTCTTAACTAAAAATTTCAGTGAGCAGTTTTCATTTTTTATCTTACTTGACCTTATTTAATTTTTTTGCTTTATGAGTTGATCATGATCTTTTACTGTGACTTGAAATTCATTTTCTTTGACTTGTGCTGAATAACTCTCCTGGTTCTCCTCATATATTCTCAGTCACTTCCCAGGTCCCCCTTTCTTCTCTTCAGCCTTCAAGTGGTAGAATTGCTCATGGTTCTATTCTTGTTTTTTCCTTCTTTCTATTATACACTTTCTCTGTGCATATGCTCATTCTTAGAGATAGGTACAGCTAACCTAAGCCAATGACAAAAAATATTGATCTGATTTCTCTTGTTAAAATTTCAGATTTATATATTCATCTGCCTAGTGGACACTTTCCCTGTAAGTGAAATTCAACACATGGTAGAGAATTTGAGTGTTAGAGTAAGGGAGTCATAGGTTGCCAGCTGTCCCATTTAATAGTTTAGAAACCTTGCCAAAGATATTTAAACTCTATGTGACTCAGTGTTCATTCTGTAAAACCAACAAACCTCTCAAGCATGATTTATGTGGGGAGAGAATGAGATACCACATGTAATATACTGATAATGGCTCATGGCACACAATAATCTTTAATAAGTAATGGGAATTACTATTATTCCTCAAACCTTATTCTCCTCCCATATTTCCCATCTTGATGAGATGCAGAACACCTGCCTATCTGAGTGGAGGCAGGTTCATGTTCAGGGGAATGCAGAGCTGAGCAGACAACCTTAGAGATGATGGTGGGGATGACACAACCCTTATGGCCGAAAGTGAAGAGGAATTAAAAAGCCTCTTGATGAAAGTGAAAGAAGAGAGTGAAAAAGTTGGCTTAAAGCTCAACATTTGGAAAACGAAGACCATGGCATCTGGTCCCATCACTTCATGGGAAATAGACTGGGAAACAGTGGAAGTCAGACTTTATTTTGGGGGGCTCCAAAATCACTGCAGATGGTGATTGCAGTCATGAATTTAAAAGACACTTACTCCTTGGGAGAAAAGTTGTGACCAACCTAGATAGCATATTCAAAAGCAGAGACATTACTTTGCCGACTAAGGTCTGTCTAGTCAAGGCTATGGTTTTTCCTGTAGTCATGTATGGATGTGAGAGTTGGACTGTGAAGAAGGCTGAGCACCAAAGAATTGATGCTTTTGAACTGTGGTGCTGGAAAAGACTCTTGAGAGTCCCTTGGACTGCAAGGAGATCCAACCAGTCCATTCTGAAGGAGATTGGCCCTGGGATTTTATTGGAAGGAATGATGCTCAAGCTGAAACTGCCATACTTTGGCCACCTCATGAGAAGAGTTGACTCACTGGAAAAGACTCTGATGCTGGGAAGGATTAGGGGCAGGAGGAGAAGGGGACAACAGAGGATGAGATGGCTGGATGGCATCACTGACTTGATGGACGTGAGTCTGAGTGAACTCCAGCAGTTGGTAATGGAGAGGGTGGCCCAGCGTGTTGCGATTCATGGGATCGCAAAGAGTCAGACACGACTGAGCAACTGAACTGAACTAAACTGAACAGGGGCATCTGTAAGCTTTTAAGTATAAGGGTGACTCTATGAAAAGTGGTGTTTCAGTAAAATTCGTTATTTTATTATTAAGCCAGATGTATTAAAAATGAAGGCAGGGAAAATAGCCAAGAAACCATTGAAATAATAGTGGCATAATTTGATGAGGACTTAGAAGAGGGTTGTGACAGTGGGATAAAGAGGAAAAGATAGGTAGGACAAGGTGGTAAATCTGTAGATTGTTTTTCATATCTGTTCTTCAGAAGACTATAACTTCATTTTCATTGATAAGATATATTTATTAAAGATTTAGTAAAACTTTATCACGACTGTTTTGAGCCATTCTGTGTGTGAGAAGGGAGAATGTGTAATAATGTTGGAAAGCATCTTCAGCTTGATTCACCCACTGTTTACTTAGATATTAATTTACCTCTTCAGATTTTGCATGATTTTTGTAAATGATTGGCCCCAGTTGTGATACTTTTATTATTCTTATAGTTATGGAGACTTTTGGAAAAGGAAATGGCAACCCACTGCAGTATTCTTGCCTGGAGAATCCCATGAACAGAGGAGCCTGGAGGGCTATAGTCCATGGGGTTGCCAAGAATCAGACACGACTGAGTAACTAAGCACAGTACATGGAAACTTCTCCTAATACATAATTCACTGTTGAAGGATGCTTGTACCTCAGGTGATTCTAGCTTGTTACATGATACCACATGAAGTAAGATACAAACTTTCAAAAATATATCCTAAAAAGATTTATTTCCACTGAAGAGAAAAGATTTGATATGGAAATAAGTTTGGCAAGTTGAAAATGGAAAGGGGAAAACTATCTATGTTTTTAAATACTTGTAAATTTTTTTCCTTTCCTTTGGAATAATTTGTACTTTGAACTATGGAATGTAAATTGCCAGACTTCCTCCTTTTTTCAAGATTTGGAACAAATATTGGGAAATAGTTGGTCTTGAAATGTAGATACACCAAATTTGAGCTCAGATTTTAAATGTGAGATGTTAAAGCTCAGATGTTAAATTTTTAAAAAGTCCAGCACTGGGAAAGAACTAAAAATGAATGGCAATTATGAAGAGCTCTTAGATGGCCACTTGATTCTTTTCTAGCTCTGTATGACTACCTAGAAATTGTATTAAAAGGAAAAAGCTGAAAGGTTTATGATGTATGTATATCACCATAGGAAACCATCACCACCTACCATTATAGCAAATATTCAAGTGAGCTAAGCTTGAAAAGAAGGTAATATGAAAAATTTAAGACAAAAGAAACTTCAGACTTGAGACCATTGAAACACATGTTCCAGAAGACAACTTATTAGAGCTGCATTAAGTAAAAGCTAATGTTTGCATAGTGGTGAGGAGGCAGTGTGGAATGGTATGAAAAATATTAGAGAAGATTATTTTTGTAATAAGCACAAGTTGAAATAGACAATCACTAGGGCTCCAGCTCTGAAATGTTGTCATTACTATTAATGTGACAGTGATTTCATTTTTGAAAATTCATATTGCATATATACCACAGGCATGTATTTTCTGACTTGCTATGACATAAAAAGATAAAGTCAAATGCCCCTTGAACTCACATTTTAAATCTTATTTTCATCTTTTTAAAAATTTCCTTTGATACACTGTAATTAAGAAGAATATAATTGAACTGACATCACAGATTTTGTCCCTGAGATTTCAGTCATACTGTTCTCAAGCTCTGTCCTAAAACTTGCTTCTTTTAATGGCTGAAGCCTTACTGTTATTATTATTTTTACTATAGTATATTTCTTACAGTAAGTTTTATTTATTGAGAAAGATATCACACACCAAACAATTCACACAGTTATTCACAGTTCTGTGCAGCCATCACCACAGGCAATTTTAGAGCATTTTTATTTCCCTAACAAGGAACCCTGTACCCATTAGCAATCATTCTCCATTTTCTCATTTCCTGCAGTCCTTGGCAATTACTCATCTACTTTTTGTCTCTATGGATTTGCCTTTTCTAAGTACTTCATATATATAGAAGCATACAATGTGTGGTCTTTTGTTAATAGACTTCTTTCATTTAGCATAATATTTTTAAGATTCATCCATATTGTAGCATGTATTAGTACCTATCATTTTTACTGCCAAATAATATTTATTTATATGAATATTCCACAGTTTAGCCATTGACCAGCTGATAGACATTTGGATTGCTTTCTACTTTTTGATGATATGAACAATGCTGCTATGAACATTCATGTACAAGTTTTTGTGGGGACATATGTTGTCATTTTTTTAGATACAGTCGTAGCAATGAAATTGCTGGGTCATATTGTAACTTTTAGTTTAACATGTTTAGGAAATGCCTGACTATTTTCTAAAGTGGCTGCACCATTTTACATTCCTCCCATCAATATATGAAAGTATATTGACTTTCCTATATCAATACTTGGTTATTTTATGTCATTTTGACATAGTCATTCTACTAGGTGTGAAGTGGTATCTCATTGTTACTTGGTTTGCATTCTCTGACAATTAATGATGCTAAGCATCTTTTCATGTGCCTTTTGTATGTCTCTTTTTTTTCCCCTCATGGATCACAGCCTTGTTGTGGCGAAGGGGCTTGAGCAACTCAATGAAGTTTTGAGCCATGCCAAGCAGGGGCACCCAAATAGGTCTTAGTAAAGAGTTATGACAAAATGTGATCCACTGGACTTAGAAATGGCAATCCAATCCAGTATTCTTGCCTAGAGAACCTCATACAGTATGAAAAGGCATAAGATTCAGCACCAGATGATGAGCCCTGCCCAGGTTGGAAGGCGTACAATATGCTACTGGGGAAGTGCATGTGCATGCTGTTGCTTCAGTCATGTCTGACTCTGTGAGGTGCTATGGATTGTAGCCCACCAGACTCCTCTGTCCATGGGATTTCCCAGGCAATAATACTGGAATGGGTTGCCATTTCCTGCTCCAGGGTTTATTTACTATAAAGTTGGCCACAAAGTTTGGGTTTTTCATAACATTTTATGGAAACTCAAATGAACTTTTGGGCCAACCAGTATATTTCCAGGAAGTGACACAAGCTATTCACAACATGACCTGAACTAGCTGAGAATTTCATCCCTCACTGCCATGGCATTACTTTTCCCAGGAGCTAACTGCATCACATTTAGTACCTCTTTCACACTGTACAGCAGTTTGTAAAAAGTGAGAAGGCCTTACTCTTTTTTTTCTCAGGAACCTGTCAGGATGCATTAATGACCATCTCCCTCACTGTGATCCTTACCTGAGCACATCTGATTGGCAGGAGAGGATAGGACTTGGCTGAGTCTTCCTAGAGACTGCCATACAAAACAGCTTCCATTCCATCCTTGAAAGCAGCTCTTAATTCACACTTTCATCTTTGCTTCATTCAAATACTGGGAATGTTAAAGATTGGAGTAGACTTACTGGAGAGTATATTTCAGGGCAAGCCTTCTGCTGAGTTAATGCTACCTGCTAAAATGATTCTTATGCTCAAATGAGGGAGCTTCTTATTGCAAATTTCAACCTTAAAGTGAAGAAAGTAGGGAAATCAACTAGGCCTTTCAGGTTTAACCTAAATCAAATCCCTATGATTATACAGTGGAGGTGATGACTAGATTAATGAGATTAGATTTGGTAGAGAGAGTGCCTGAAGAGCTATGGACAGACGTCTGTAACACTGTATAGGAGGCAGTGACCAAAACCATCCCAAAGGAAAAGAAATGCAAAAAGGCGAACTGGTTGTCTGAGGAGGCTTTACAAAGAGCTGAGGAAAGAAAAGTGAAAGGCAAGAGAGAAAGGGAAATATATACTCAACTGAATCAGAGTTTTAGAGTACAGCAAGGAGAGATAAGAAAGCCTTAAATGAACAATGTAAAGAAACAGAGGGAAACAATAGAATGGGAAAGATGAGAGATCTCTTCATGAAAATTGGAGATATTAAGGGAACATTTCATGCAAGGATGGGCATGAAAAAGGACAGAAATGATCAGGACCTAACAGATATAGAAGAGATTAAGAAGTGTCAAGAATACACCGAAAAACTGTACAAAAAAGTCTTAATGACCTGGATAACTATGATGGTGTGGTCACAAACCTAGAGCTGGATATCCTGGAGTGTGAAGTCAAGTGAACCTTAGGAAGCATTACTACGAACAAAGCTAATGGAGGTGGTGGAATTCCAGTTAAACTATTTAAAATCCTAAAAGATGATGCTGTTAACAAGTTGCAGTCAGTATGTCAGCAAATTTGTGGCCACTCAGCAGTGGCTACAGGACTAGAAACAGTCAGTTTGCATTCCAATCCCAAAGAAAGGTAATACCAAAGAAGGTTCAAATTACCATACAACTATGGTCATTTCACACGCTAGCAAGATAAGATTCAAAATCCTTCAAGCTAGGCTTTAACAGTATGTGAAATGAGAACTTCCAGATATGCAAGCTGGATTTAAATTGTCAATATTCATTGGATTATGTAGAAATGGCAACCCACTCCAGTACTCTTGCCTGGAAAATTCCGTGGACTGGGGAACCTGGTAGGCTGCAGTCCATGGGGTCGCAAAGAGTCGGACATGACTGAGTGACTTCACTTTCACTTTCATGTAGAAATCAAGGGAGTTTCAGGAAAACATCTACTTCTACTTCACTGTCTATGCTAAAGCCTTTGACGGTGTGGATCACAACAAATTGTGGAAAATTCTGGAATACCAGATGGCCTTACCTGTCTCCTGAGAAACGTATGAGGGTCAAGAAGCAACAGTTAGAATGGGACAGGAACTGGTTCAACATTGGGAAAGGAGTATGACAAGGGTGTATATTGTCACCCTGCTTATTTAACATATGCAGAGTACACCATGTGAAGGCTGGATGAGTCACAATCTGGAATCAAGATTGCCAGGAGAAATATCAATAATCTCAGATATGCAGATGATACTGCTCTAATGGCAGGAAGTGAAGAGGAACTGGGCTTACCTGATGGGTCATTGGTAAAGAATCTGCTTGCAGTGCAGGAGATGCAGGGAGCTTGAGTTCTGTTCCTGTGTCGGGAAGATACCCTGGAGCGGTGCATGGCAATTCACTCCAGTATTTTTCCCTAGAGAATCCCATGAACAGAAGAGCCTTGTGAGCTGCAGTCCATGGGGTTGCAGAGAGTCAGACATGACTGAAGCTATTGAGCATGACTGAGCATGCACACATGTGCAAAAGGGAACTAAAGAGCCTCTTGATGAGAGTGAAAAGGCTGAGTTGAAATTCAACATAATGAAAACTAGGATCATGATATATGGTCCATCATGTCATGGCAAATAGAAGGGGAAGTAGTAGAAGCAATGACAGATTTTATTTTCATGGGCTCCAGATTTTATTTTATAAATCCCTGCACATGGTGAGTGCAGCCATGAAATTAAGAGACACTTGCTCCTTGGAAGGAAAGCTATGACAAATCTAGATGGTTTGTCTAGGTTTACTAATTAATGTATTAATAATTATTAATAAAAAGCAGAGACATCACTTCGCTGACAAAGATCTGTATAGTCAAAGCTTTTAGTTTTTCCAGTATTCACGAACTGATGTGAAAGTTGGACCATAAAGAAGACTGAGTTCTGAAGAATTGATACTTTTGAATTGTGGTGCTGGAGAAGACTCTTGAGTGGTCCTTAGATTGCAAGGAGATCAAACCAATCAATCCTAAGAGAAATCAAGCCTGAATATTCATTGGAAGGACTGATGCTGAAGCTGACGCTCCAGTACTTTGGCCACCTGATGGGAAGAGCTGATTCACTGGAAAAGACCCTGATGCTGGGAGAGATTGAGGACAGGAGGAGAAGGCGGAGAACAGATGATGAGATGCTTGGATAGCATCACCAACTTCCCTGGTAGCTCAGACAGTAAAGCGTCTGTATACAATGAGGGAGACCCGGGTTCAATTCCTGGGTCAGGAACATCTCCTAGAGAAGGAAATGGCACCCCACTCCAGTATTCTTGCCTGGAAAATCCCATGGATGGAGGAGCCTGGTAGGCTACAGTCCATGCCATCACCAAGTGTTGGACACTACTGAGTGACTTCACTTCACTTCATCGACTCAATGGAAGTTTGAGCAAACTTGGAGAGATAGTGAAGGACAAGAAAGCCTGGCATTCTGCAGTCCACGGGGTCAGAAAGAACTGGACATGATTTAGTGACTGAACAATGACAGCATGGTGTTAGAAAGTGTTCTCATTTCATTCTTTCACATGTAGCTGTCCAGTTTTCTTAGCACCACTTATATTCAGGCAAGCATACTGCAGCGGATATCCATTTCCTTCTCCAGGTGATCTTCCCAACCCTGGGATTTAACTTGGGTCTCCTGCAGCAGGCTGATTCTTTACTGTCTGAGCCTCCAGGGAGGCCCACTTATTGAAGAGACTGTCTTTCTCCACTGTATTTTCTTGCCTCCTTGACTCTGCAGTTCCACTCCTGGGCACATAATCAGAGATAACTGTAATTAAAAAAATATACATGCACCCCAGTGTTCATTGCAGCACTGAATGGATAAAAGGCTGTGGTGTACAAATTCAAGGAAGTATTAATCAGCCATAAAAACAATCAAATAATGCCATTTACCGCAACATTGATGGACCTACAGATTATAATAATAAGTGAAGTAAGTTAGGGAAAGACGTATCATATGATATGGCCTATATGTGGACTCTGGAAAGAATACTGATGAAATTATTTATAAAATAGAAATACACTCAAGTACATAGAAAACAAATTTATGGTTACATAGGAATAGGATAAATTAGGAGTTTGGGATTAAAATATACATATGGCAACCCATTCCAGTATTCTTGCCTGGAAAATTGCATGGACAGAGGAGCCTGGTGGGCTATAGTCCATGGGGTTGCAAAGAGCAACTGAGTGACTTCACTTCACTGCTATATATAAAATAGATAACTAAGGAAGTCTACTAAATATCTTATAATAATCTACAATGGCAGAGTATTAAAAAATATATATATACATATGTATAACTAAATCACTTTACTATACACCTGAAATTGATGCAGCATTGTTAATCAACTACATAGCAATAAATTTTTTAAACAAAGAAACCCACTTCAAGTCTTTGCTTCCAACTGCTAAAGTCACAGAGCAGAAATGTATTTTCTTACATTCATTTTGTCACAACTTTTCCTACAGCAACTGAGCTGCTGAGTGCATAGGCAGTCTCATTGTGGAGTGGGTGGTGGTTCAGGAGCAGTTGGTGGAAGAAGTGTAGAGAGAGCAGCTAGACTGTGAATCTGATTCAGGAAAGTAATGTGAGTGAGGCTGGTTAGAATCTTCTAACCCAGTCAGTTTCAGTGAACTGATGCCATTTGTATGAGACTAATATTAAACAATGGACTTAATGTGATGATTCTCTTTGGCTTTAAGTCCTTCAAAGTACAAATGAAATATTGATAAAGAAAATATAAAAAATAGAAGCTTTTCTAAGAAGTTTTTTTTGGGGGGGTTATTACTTCTTTTTTTAATATATTTTTTTAATTGAAGGATAATTGCTTTATAGAATTTTGTTGTTTTCTGTCAAACCTCAGCATGAATCAGCCATAGGTATACATGTATCCCCTCCCTTTTGAACCCCCCTCCCATCTCCCACCCCATCCCACCCCTCTAGATTGATACAGAGCCTCTATTTGAGTTTCCTGAGCCATGCAGCACATTCCCGTTGGCTCTATTTTACACATGGTAACGCAAGTTTCCATGTTACTCTTTCCGCACATCTCACCCTCTCCTCCCCTCTCCCCATGTCCATCAGTCTGTTCTCTATGTCTGTTTCTCCATTGCTGCCCTGTAAATAAATTCTTCAGTACCATTTTTCTAGATTCCATAGTGAAGTCATTCAGTCGTGTCCAACTCTTTGCGACCCCATGGACCCCTACCAGGCTCCTCTGTCCATGGAATTTTCCAGGCAACAGTCCTGGAGTTGATTGCCATTTCCTTCTCCAGGGGATCTTCCCAACCCAGGGATTGAACCCGGGTCTCCTGCATTGCAGACAGACGCTTTACTGTCAAGCCACCAGGGAAGATTCCATATATATGCACTAGAATATGATATTTATCTTTCTCTTTCTGACTCAGAGAAGATGGTGTTGGCATCCAGATTTTCTTACCCCCAAGTCTGTGCTCCCATGTGCCGTGTACCCAGGTCATGCAGTCAGCTCTGCCACTGTGTGCTGTCTTAGCCATAACAATAGCTCATGAGGCAAACAGGGCAAGTATTTTTCTTCGCATTGAAAACATATGAAAAGATTAAAAAATTGTAAAGTGCTATATTTGAATTGCTACATCAAGGAGAAGTTCTGGGGCCTGCTCCTCTAGCTCTAGCTTGGTTAATGCCCCAGGCTCCTTGTTGGCTTATCAGCTTCCAATCAGCATGTCTTCCTTCCCCATTCTCCCCACTGTTGAAGAGTGTTTTCTGCCAAACATAGCTCTCAACAGTTCCTCTGCTCAAAACCCTCCAGTGATCTGACTGTACTCTGGTCAGACTCAAACTTTTTAGCAGGCTCTCTATCTCTCAATCTCTCTCTCTTTTAATTGAAATTTAATTGATATATAACATATAATGAAGAGTCTGAGGGACTTTGTAATCAGATGTCTCTTAATTGAATCTGGGCTTTATCACTTACTACTTTTGAGACTTTAAGCCAGTTACTTAAACTTTCTGAGCTTGTTTTCTCAAACGAAAAAGCAGAGATGACTAAAATGGCTTGGAAACTTTTCTGTGGGAAACTGACTTGTTAACATATAATTATGGCACATAATGCATATTATGGGATACTGCCGTGGGAACGCAGAGGAGCGGCAACCAGTGCAGCCCAGAGTCCAGGAAGCTGCCACTGAAGTCTTCATCTTCCTTAGAGCATCTGAAATAGACATGCCTAGAGATGCTAAACGTTTATTTTTCTGAAAAGTGTAGTTCAAGGTCTTTCTGAGCGTTGGGATAGGGCAAGTGATCTTCCATTCATGCAATTTATGACTCTAAGTTAAATTATTAATAGCACTTGGAGAATACTGTTTCTAATATGGGTAGGAAGAATGCTCAGTTTGAAACATTTTTTGAACTTGCTTATAGCTTACTGGGAAAAAAAAGTCTTAGCTTTATTATTTCTTGAAAGATTTGTTTACTTTACCTAGAATGGAATAGCAAAATAAAATCAATGAAGGATTTAGAATTTTTAAAAGTATGTAATTTTTATTTTAATCAGATAGAGAAGGGTAATGTCAGATTTGTGTACATTATAAGGCAATATAGTCACATTGTTCAGAGATACATTTCTCATCTAAAATTTCACCTGCTCCTTTGGTTTACTCATGTCCCCTCTGCTATCATCTGGCCTCTCAAAACAAGTGATTCATGGATAAACTGACAAAGAATAAGGCTGATTCAAAGTATTTTATTTAGTAAGACAGTGCCTAAGTATGACCTAACAGAGGCTGCCCCAAAATTAGTAGTGAAAGGGAAATTTCAGCCTAATTTTCCTTGTGAATAGTCAATGGAGAGGAAAGGAAATGTAAGCCAAGCTTCTGATATTTTAACACTTCAAAACTGTGAAAAATAAATCTGTGATCTGAGCTTTCTCTTCTTCTAAAAACTTAGCCCTAGTAGGAAGGAATCTCAAACCAGCTCAGCTATTTATCGAATTATTATCTGAAAGCATATCCATTGACACATGAGTATATTTATACTCAAATACTCATGAAGTTTTACTTACTCAAGAATGGGAACGGACTTCGCTGGTGGTCCAGTGGTGAAGAAAATGCATGCCAACAGCAGGGCGCATGGGTTTGATCCTTGGTCTGGGGAGATCCCATGTGCAGCGAGGCAGCTAAGCCCGTGAGATACACAGATGACACCACCCTTACAGCAGAAAGTAAAGAAGAACTAAAGAGCCTCTTGATGAAAGTGAAAAAAGGAGAAGGAAAAAGTTGGTTTAAAACTCAACATTCAGAAAACTAAGATCATGGCATCCTGTCCCATCACTTCATGGCAAATGAAGAAACAGCGGAAACAGTGACAGACTTTATTTTTTTTTGGGGGGGGGGTCTCCAAAATCATTGCAGATGGTGACTGCAGCCACGAAATTAAAAGACACTTGCTCCTTGGAAGAAAAGTTATGAACAACCCAGACAGCATATTAAAAAGCAGAGACATTACTTTGCTAACAAAGGTCCATCGAGTCAAAGTTGTGGTTTTTCCAGTAGTCATGTATGGATGTGAGAGTTGGACTATAAAGAAACTGAGCGCTGAAGAAATTGATGCTTTTGAACTGTGGTGTTGGAGAAGACTCTTAAGAGTCCATCAGACTGCAAGGAGACCCAACCAGTCAATCCTAAAAGAATTCAGTCCTGAATAATCACTGGAAGGACTGATGCTGAAGCTGAAACTCCAAGACTTTGGCCACCTGATGGGAAAAACTGACTCATTGGAAAGACCCTGATACTGGGAAAGGTTGAAGGGGGAAGAGAAGAGGATGACAGAGGATGAGATGGTTGGATGACATCACCAACTCAATGGACATGAGTCTGAGTAAACTCTGGGAGTTGGTGATGGACAGGAAGGCTTGGCATGCTGCAGTCCATGGGGCTGCAACCCTGAGGGTCCCAACCTTCAGTCAGACACAGCTGAGCAATTGAACTGAACTGACACTGCAACTAAAGAAAGCCTGTGCATAGCATCAAAGACCCAGAGCAGCCAATAACAATAAGTTAACTTTTTTAAAAAATAAAGAATGGAAACGATTTTCAAAATTGATAGAAAAATGGTACTGATAAAAGTATGTACAGGGCAAGGATAGACACGCAGATATAGAGAATGGACTTGTGGACTCGAGAGGAGGGGGAAGATAGGACAAACTGAGACTAGCATTTATATATATACACTTCTGCTCATTCTCAGTTGTCCAGTCATGTCTGGTTATTTGCAATACTGTGGACTGTAGCCCACCAGGCGCCTCTGTCCACAGGATTCTCCAGGCAAGAATACTGAAATGAATTGCCATTTCCTTCTCCAGGGGATTTTCCTGACTCAGGGACTGAACCCAATCTCTTGCATCTCCAGATTAGGAGACAGATTCTTTACCACTGAGCTACCTGGAAAGCCCATATATATACGGCCACGTGTAAAGTAGATAGCTCATGGGAAGTTGCTTTATTGTGTAAGGAGCTCAACTCAGTGCTTTCTGATGACCTAGAGATGTGGGAGGGGTGAGATGGGGAGGAAGGCTCAAGAGGGAGGCTCAAGAAGGAATGGATATGTGTATACATATAGCTGATTCACTTTATGTACAGCAGAAACTAACACAACCAATTATACTCCGCTTATAAAAAGAATAGGAATAATTTACAAACCTTTAAGCCCTTTTGTAATAGTAAAAAAAATTCTAACACTTTTTTAAAGCTTACTTTGTGTCAGGCACCATGCTAAATGCTTCATATACTATTGTAGTCCATTATCACAATTCCATTAAGTAGATAATATTATACACTCTGTTTCACAAATGAAGATGCTAAAGTTAGGGACTCTATATAATCTATGCAAAGCTATGCAGCCAGGAATTGGCTTGGCCATCAGGGAACCCACTTTGCTTCCCTATAGAATAGCAGAGCCCCTAGAGAGTAGCAAATGTTTCTCTCAGCATGTTCTAAAGGCTGGTGAAACAGATCAACCAGGGTTTGCCACATAGACAGGACCATAGATGTTCCAAAGGAGCATTCATTCTTAGGATGGTTCAAGGATAATGAGCTGTCAGCCAATGAGCTTTGACTTCATTATCTAAATCCTACAGCAACCAACACATTTAGAGGCAGTTCTCAGTGGTAAGATATTTTATCCCATGTACCAGAGCAACAGGATGGAAAAGATAGCCAGCACCATGCAGCTTCAAGTAGACCAACTTGCAGCAGGCCGGAGTTGGTCAAGAACTTCCACTGGATAAGGACGATGCAGAGAAATGTCTCATTGTAACTGCTATCTATTCACCCTATCTTTAAAAGCATGCATCATCCTTACAGAAGCTTCCCTAGATCTAACATATATTTTGCCACACAAAGAACTTCGGATGATTCTTCCTCATCTTTTAGTTTGGAGGGGAATAGCCTTTAAGGAGAGCTCATTCTATTTAGTATGTGAGGGTCGGGACTTCCTTGGCAGTCCAGTGGTTAAGAATCTGCCTTCCAAGGCAGGAAATGTTGGTTCACTCCCTAAGATCCCACGTGCCACAAGGCAACTAAGCTGGAGCACCTCAACTCCCAAGCCCAGGCGCCGCAACTAGAGAAGCTCTGAGCCACAGCAAAAGATCCTGCACGTGGCAGGAAGACCCTCTGTGCTGCAGCTAAGACCCACTGCAGCCATATGAATAATAAATACATAATTTTTTTTAACCACACCACTTAAAAAAAAAAAATAAAGAGAGTCAAACGTGACATTAAGGTGTATAGAGCCGTAGATAAAGGGAACTCCAATCGTTATAGAACACTAATGTCTCCTGGAAGCACGAAGTTGACTTCCCAGTTTTCTTATTTCAGGAGTTTTCTGTTGACTTGATTTCAATCTATGGAAGACAAGCTAAGAACTATCATGGCATGGTATCAGAGAGATTAAAAGACTGAAGAGATCTGTTGTGGTGATCCTCTGTGTCAGCTGAGATACCAGCAAGAAACAGATAGAATGCTCAGTAAAGAAAATATGAGAACTTTAAGAAAAATGGTTGACAGAGGTGTGGGTAGGGTATAGGAAAACCACAAGGACTTGGAGGGTAGTTACCACTCCTGAGCCTGAAGAGGGAAGGAGAGGCAGGTCTACCAAGAGAATTGTGTGGAGAAGACCATCTTAAAGGGTCTGGGACCCTCAACCAAGGCACATAATCAACCAATTGAAAACCCACAAGAAGGGGTGCCTCCCATGGGCTCATCCCGTCCATAATGAGAGAGCAAGAGAGATCATCGATGCAATCCCTAAAAGTCAGCCTGCTTGCCATAGAGAAGGATGAAGAATAAGAAAGAGTGACTCTGGAGGGACAAAAGAAAGATGCGCAGCACAGCATCTGTCTTTCCACTCAGTGCCTGTAGCAGGCCAGACTGATGATGGTTTAGAGCTAAGGGAGCACACTATCTTTTGGCATAGTCCATGGAACAGAAACAGCTCATTCAGCGCCAAACTGAATGGCACAAACATGCCTTTGGCAGTTTGGTCAGAGGACAGGGGTTCATTCAGTGCAAGAACAAAAAGATCATTAATTTTAGACTTGGCTTCTCCTACTCAGTTTGTAGGAGCAAAATATACTATAAGTATACATAACTGCAGTGTAGATGTAAACCCAAAGCCCCATTTCCCTAGCTGCTTTCATTACAGCACCTGACATAGAAAATTAGCTGGCTAGGGACAAAAAGTAAGAAGATGAATATTCCTAATATTATACAGGCCACATACATACGTTTTAATCATTACTTGTTTCCAGCAAGTCAAAGGTGCATTGCCAATTACCTGTAGGTGAGCGAACTGAGATGGTCTCCACTTGGGCCACTAATCATTCCATGTGTCCAAGAAGGTTCAGTTTTCAGTGTATGCTACTGGAAAGTTATCAGAATTGTATGAAGGGTTTGGACTTCCTTCCTTCTCATTGGAATATTTCAAGAGTAATTTCAGCTGACATCCAGGATTCATTACCATGAGATAATATGTCACTGCAAGATTTTAACATTTAGATGGCATCACTAATTCAATGGACATGAACTTGAGCAAACTCTGGGAGATAGTGTGGGATCAGGAAGCCTGGCATGCTGCAGTCCATGGGGTTACAAAGGCTCAGACACAACTTTAGCGACTTAACAACAACAAGTTCAACTGTTAACCTAAGAATATCATATGCATTATCTCTGTAATGAAACATATGACATAATATCTTTTATACTGCCTGCTTGTTAGGTTTATAATATTTAGATAATAGATAATAAAATTTTGACTCCCCTTTCCTTCACTTTTTTTCAATTTACAAAAATAAAACTTAGCTCATTTTTTATGCAAAATGAATCAAACTTCCAACTAGGAATTTCAGAGAAAGGTTTTCACAGTATCAAAAAATTTAAAAATTCTCTTTCAGTTACTTTGGCTTATAAAAAGATGTTGGTCAGAGAAGGATTCACTCCTGGGGTCTCCCCAAGCATTCTTCCTGCTTGTTATAAGATGAACTCTTGGCCACTAGGGCCCACTTTGTGAAACAGTGGACAGATGGAGAATTCCAGGCCCAGATGGTTTCACGGTGAATTCTGCCAAACATTTAAGAAAGAAATAATAACAATTTGACAAAATTTCTTCCAGAAAATAAGAGGAGGGAACACTTCTTAGCTCATTTTGTGAAGCCAGCATCAACACCCTGATACCAAAATAGAGACATTACAAGAAAACCATAGCCCCAAAGTGGGAATTCTCATGAACAAAAACCAGGGATCAGCAAACTGCAGCTGTGGGCTGGCTGGCTGTAAACAAAGCTTTATGGGAACACAGCCACATCCATTCATGTGCTATGACAGAGTTGAACAGTTGCAGATGCAATGGAAAATATGTAGTCCAAAAGTCAACAATATGTACTCTATGGCCATTTACAAAGTTTGCCAGCTCCTGACACAAAACTCAAGAAATGGCAGCAAAGTTGAGTTGAGCAATATGTAAAAGTATATAATACCTACTGACCAAGCCCACAAAGGGCGTGACAAGGATGGAATAGATCCCAGAGCCAAAGTAGAGTGAGGAGTGCCCTAAGCATGGGGACAGGCAGCAACGGCAGTAAGAAAACAATCACCTACTCAGGGAACGTAGACTATATGCAAGTGTACAGAGAATAATCATCTTGCACCAGAACTAAAAATCCTTAAAAAACAATCCACAGAGCATCATGAGGATATATGAGAAGGTTCTTGCTGTTGTTCAATCACAGAGACCTATCCAACTCTGCGACCCCTTGAACTGCAGCACACCAGGCTTCCCTGTCCTTCACCATCTCCAGAGTTTCCTCAAACTCATGTCCATTGAGCTGGTGATGATATTCAGCCATCTTGTCTTTCATCATTCCCTTCTCCTCTTGCCCTCAATTTTTCCCAACATCAGAGAAGGTAAGAAGTGCCAGTTTAAAGAGCCTCCTACTGGCCAAATTATGGGCAATTTGAGCATCAAAATAAGTTATGATAATAATGGTTTGCAATCTATTGGCTAAAAATAAGTATCAGTGAGTTTCTACTCAATGCTCAGTTCAGTTCAGTTCAGTCACTCAGTCGTGTCCAGCACTTTGCAACCCCATGGACTGTGGCACACAAGCCCTCCCTGTCCATCACCAACTCACAGGGTTTACTCAAACTCACATCCATTGAGTTGTTGATACCATCCAACCATTTCATCCTCTGTCGTCTCCTTCTCCTCCCCCTTCAATCTTTCCCAGCATCAAGGTCTTTTCCAATGAGTCAGTTCTTCCCATCAGCTGGCCAAAGTATTAAGGTTTTAGCTTTGGCATCAGTCCTTCCAATGAATATTTAGGACTGATTTCCTTTATAATGGACTGGATGGATCTCCTTGCAGTCCACCGGACTCTCAAGAGTCTTGTCCAACACCACAGTTCAAAGCATCATTTCTTCAGTGCTCAATTTCTCCATAGTCCAACTCTCACATCCATACATGACTACTGTAAAAACCATAGATTTGACTAGACAGATCTTGTTGGTAAAATGATGTCTCTGCTTTTTAATGTGCTGTCTAGGTTGGTCATAACTTTTCTTCCAAGGAGTAAGCGTCTTTTCATTTCCTGGTTGCAGCCATCATCTACAGTGATTTTGGAGCCCCAAAACTACAGTCTGTCATTGTTTCCACTGTTTCCCCATCTTTTTGCCATAAAGTGATGGGACTGAATACCATGATCTTAGTTTTCTGAATGTTGAGCTTTAAGCCAACTTTATTCCTTTCCTTTTTCACTTTCATCAAGAGGATCTTTAGTTCTTCTTTGCATTCTGCCATAAGCAAGGTTTATCTGCATATATGAGGTTACTGATATTTCTCCTAACAATCTTGATTACAGCTTGTGTTTCATCCAACCCAGCATTTTCATGATGCATTCTACATATAAGTTAAATAGCAGGGTAACAATATACAGCCTTGACATACTCCTTTTCCTATTTGGAACCAGTCTGTTGTTCCATGTTCATTCTAACTGTTGCTTCCTGACCTGCATACAGATTTCTCAAGAGGCAGGTCAGGTGGTCTGGTATTCCCATCTCTTTCAGAATTTTCCACAGTTTATTGTGATCCCCACAGTCAAAGGCTTTGGCATAGTCAATAAAGCAGAAATAGATGTTTTTCCGGAACTCTCTTGCTTTTTCAGTGATCCAGCGGATGTTGGCAATTTAATCTCTGGTTCCTCTGCCTTTTCTAAATCCAGCTTGAACATCTGGAAGTTCACGGTTCATGTACTATTGAAGCCTGGCTTGGAGAATTTTGAGCATTACTTTGCTAGCATGTGAGATGAGTGCAATTGTGTGGTAGTTTTAACATTCTTTGACATTGTTTTCTTTGGAATTGGAATGAAAACTGACCTTTTCCAGTCCTGTGGCCACTGCTGGGTTTTCCAGTTTGCTGGTATATTGAGCATAGCACATTCACAGCATCATCTTTTAGGATTTGAAATAGCTCAACTGGAATTCCATCATCTTCACTACCTTTGTTTTTAGTGGTGCTTCCTAAGGCCCACTTGACTTCACATTCTAAAATGTCTGGGTCTAGATAAGTGATCACAGCATTGTGATTATCTGGGTCAGAGAGGTGTCTTTTGTTTAGTTCTTCTGTGTATTCTTGTCACTTCTTCTTAATATCTTCTGCTTCTATTAGGTCCATACAATTTCTGTCCTTTATCATAGCCATCTTTGCATGAAATGTTCCCTTGGTATCTCTAATTTTCTTGAAGAGACCTCTAGTCTTTCCCATTCTGTTGTTTTCCTCTATTCTTTTGCATTGATTGCTGAGGAAGGCTTTCTTATCTCTCCTTGCTAGTCTTTGGAACTCTGCATTCAGAAGGGTATATATTTCCTTTTCTTCTTTGCCTTTCATGTCTCTTCCTTCTCAACTATTTGTAAGGCCTCCTCAGACAACCATTTTGTCTTTTTGTATTTCTTTTTCTTGGGGATAGTCTTGATTACTGCTTCCTATACAATGTCATAAACCTCTGTCCATAGTTCTTCAGGCACTCTGTCTATCAGATCTAATCCCTGAATCTATTTCTCACTTCCACTGTATAATCATAAAGGATTTAATTTAGATCATACCTGAATAGTCCAATGGTTTTCCTTACTTTCTTCAATTTAAGTCTGAATTTGGCAATAAGGAGTTCATGATCTGAGCCACAGTCAGCTCCCAGTCTTGTTTTTGCTGACTGTATAGAACTTCTCCATCTTTGGCTGCAAAGAATGTAATCAGTCTGATTTAGGTATTGACCATCTGGTGATGTCCATGTGTAGAGCCTTCTCTTGTGTTGTTGGAAGAGGGTGTTTGCTATGACCAGTGCGTTCTCTTGGCAAAACTCTATTAACCTTTAACCTGTTTCATTCTGTACTCCAAGGCCAAATTTGCCTGTTTTCCAGGTATTCTTGACTTCCTACTTCTGCATTCCAGTCCTCTATAATGAAAAGGACATCTTTTTTGGGTTTTAGTTCTAGAAGATCTTGTAGGTCTTTGAAGAACCATTCAACTTCACTTTCTTCAGCGTTACTGGTTGGGGCATAGACTTAGATTACTGTGATATTGAATGGTTTGCCTTGGAAACAAACAGAGATCATTCTGTCATTTGAGATTGCATCCAAGTACTGCATTTTGGACTCTTGTTGACTATGATGGCTACTCCTTTTCTTCTAAGATATTCTTGCCCAAAGTAGATAATATAGTGGTCATCTGAATTAAATTCACCCATTCCAGTCCATCTTAGTTCGCTGATTCCTAAAATGTCAATGTTCACTCTTGCCATCTCCTGTTTGACCAATTCCAATTTGCCTTGATTCATGGACCTAACATTCCAGGTTCCTATGCAATATTGCTCTTTACAGCATCAGACTTTGCTTCCACCACCAGTCATATCCACAACTGAGTGTTGTTTTTGCTTTGGCTCCATCTCTTCATTCTTTCTGGAGTTATTTCTCCATTGATCTCCAGTAGCATATTGGGCACCTCCCAACCTGGGGAGTTCATCTTTCAGTGTCCTATCTTTTGTCTTTTCATACTGTTCATTGTTAGGTATCAATACTCATTGCTAGGTATCAATAATTCATAATGAGTTCTTCAGTGAGTTCATAAATAAATAAGCTCTTCTTTAGGTTTACAAGGCCAACTAATAAGGATAGAAGGAAGAACTGAACTATAAAACTTACTATTTGGCAGTTTTCATAGTAATAATTAATTCAGCTAAGACACACAAATGGATATTCAAAACAGAGGCATTTGTGCATTGGAATCATTTGACCTTAAAATTCTTGAGGATTTAACAACGTCAGGAATTTGAAGGTTAAAGTTGTTAAGATTATTGAAGTTCAGATGATCTGAATGTGCAATTAAATTATGGTTAAATAAAAGTACAGACAAATTTGATCCCTCAGTCATGTCTGACTCTTTGTGGCTCCATAAACTTTAACTCACCAGGCTCCTTTGTCCATGGAATTTTCCAGGCAAGAATGCTGGAGTGGGTTGC
>SJYC01131419.1:0-11386 GCA_006408675.1 Madoqua kirkii
TTCGCATACATTGACATGAATCAGCCACAGGTGTATCCGATCTCCCAATGCCGAAGCCCCCTCCCTTCTCCCACCCCATATCATCTCTCTGGATCATCCCGTGCACCAGCACCAAGCATCCTGTATCCTGTATTGAATATAGACTCGCGCTTCGTTTCTTATACGATAGTATACATGTTTCAATGCCATTCTCCCAAATCATCCCACCCTCCTCCTCTCCCTCAGAGGCCAAAATCCGTTCTATACCTCTGTGTCTCTTTTGTTGTCTCACGTACAGGGTCATCATTACTATCTTTCTAAATTCCATATATATGTGTCAGTATACTGTATTGGTGTTTTGCTTTCTGGCTTACTTCACTCTGTATAATCGGCTCCAGTTTCATCCATCTCATTAGAACTGATTCAAATTTATTCTTTTTAAGGGCTGAGTAATGTTCCATTGTGTATATGTACCACAGCTTTCTTATCCATTCACCTGCTGATGGACATCTAGGTTGTTTCCATGTCCTGGCAATTATAAACAATGCTGCGATGAACATTGACATTGAAGTCGCTCAGTCGTGTCCGACTCTTTGTGACCCCATGGACTGTAGCCTACCAGGCTCCTCCATCCATGGAATTTTCCAGGCAAGAGTACTGGAGTGGGTTGCCATTTCCTTCTCCAATAAATGAATAAAAGAAAACAAAAGAAGGCCAAAACGACATGAAGAAGGCTTCTGTGTCTTCCTTCCTATTGATCCTGGCTCTCTGAACTTAAACAATTTCCATCTTTTATTCATTCTCTTGTGTGCTCCAAATGTTCTATTGTTGCCGGTGTTCTTAATACACATAAAGCAGCAGTCAAGATCATGTCCCCTTATTTTCCCTCTTTCATTTCATGTCTGCAAACATCTCCTGGGTATTTCCTTAAAGCTGTACACTAATAGCTATCAAAGATACAAAGATGACTCAGAGGTGAACCCTGCCCTCTGAGGTTGATAGTTTAAAGAAGAGTCAACTGATAATTTCACTGTAGTGTGGCATGTGGGTAGGCTAGAGAGATGCTAGGGAAGTATGCCAAGAGAAAATGATGCCTTTTCCAATGTTGTATTAAATCATCTCTTCTGGATCCCCAGAGATAAACTTCTAGATCCCTAAGGTCTTAATCCACCTCAATACATGCTATCAAGTTCCTTTCAGATAACTTTGCAGGTAGAAGTAATATAGGTCTTCAGTCTTCCCCATGTTAGATCTCTAAAATACAACCAATACAGTATACTAATGCATATATATGGAATTTAGAAAGATGGTAATGATAACCCTGTATGCGAGACAGCAAAAGAGACACAGATGTATAGAACAGTCTTTTGGACTCTGTGGGAGAGGGAGAAGATGGGATGATTTGGGAGAATGGCATTGAAACATGTATAATATCATATATGAAATGAGTCACCAGTCCAGGTTCAATGCAGGATACTGGATGCTTGGGGCTGGTGCACTAAGACGCCCCAGAGGGATGGTACGGGGAGGGAGGAGGGAGGGAGGGTCAGCTTGTGGAACACATGTGTACCTGTGGCGGATTCATGTTGATGTATGGCAAAACCAGTACAATATTGTAAAGTAATTAACCTCCAATTAAAATAAATAAATTTATATTAAAAAAAAAAACACGAAGGAAGTAAGGGAAGATCCCCTCTTCCCAGTACTGTAATCAGTCCCAAAGTTCTGAGTGTGCATACTCTCTGGGATATCAGAGTTATGATGCTATTATGTCTTTCATGGTATGCATTAAAGCAGCCTATCTTCATGAGAATCACCAAACACTCCCAAAGGACATCAGTGATACCCTGTATGTGAGACAGCAAAAGAGACACAGATGTATAGAACAGTCTTTTGGACTCTGTGGGAGAGGGTGAGGGTGGGATGATTTGGGAGAATGGCGTTGAAACATGTATAATATCATATATGAAATGAATCAACCCTGTATGCGAGACAGCAAAAGAGACACAGATGTATAGAACAGTCTTTTGGACTCTGTGGGAGAGGGAGAAGATGGGATGATTTGGGAGAATGGCATTGAAACATGTATAATATCATATATGAAATGAGTCACCAGTCCAGGTTCAATGCAGGATACTGGATGCTTGGGGCTGGTGCACTAAGACGCCCCAGAGGGATGGTACGGGGAGGGAGGAGGGAGGGAGGGTCAGCTTGTGGAACACATGTATACCTGTGGCGGATTCATGTTGATGTATGGCAAAACCAGTACAATATTGTAAAGTAATTAACCTCCAATTAAAATAAATAAATTTATATTAAAAAAAAAACACGAAGGAAGTAAGGGAAGATCCCCTCTTCCCAGTACTGTAATCAGTCCCAAAGTTCTGAGTGTGCATACTCTCTGGGATATCAGAGTTATGATGCTATTATGTCTTTCATGGTATGCATTAAAGCAGCCTATCTTCATGAGAATCACCAAACACTCCCAAAGGACATCAGTGATACCCTGTATGCGAGACAGCAAAAGAGACACAGATGTATAGAACAGTCTTTTGGACTCTGTGGGAGAGGGTGAGGGTGGGATGATTTGGGAGAATGGCGTTGAAACATGTATAATATCATATATGAAATGAATCACCAGTCCAGGTTCAATGCATAAGACAGGGTGCTCAGGGCTGGTGCACTGGGATGACCCAGGGGGACAGTATGGGGAAGGAGGTGGGAGGGGGTTTCAGGATGGGGAACACATGTACACCTGTGGCAGATTCATGTCAATGTATGGCAAACCGCTACAATATTGTAATATAATTAGCCTCCAATTGAAATGAATAAATTTATATTTTAAAAAAAAGAGAGACCAAATTAACCATCTAGGATAGCTATAGACCTCTGAATTACAGTGTATACACAAACCCTTGGACACTTAACAGATAACATTGCAAAGTATTCAGTTTATCTTATTATTAGTTCCACATGAGGCCACTTTCACTAGTCCCCCACTCACATTTCTCCATCCATCTCATTTTGAAGAGGTCAGTTTGTCAACCATTACAACTGTACTCAGCTTCAGTGAAATCCATCCTTTTTACTCTTTCCTCCTCATAGAAACACTGCATCAACTTTCAATGTTACTGCTGGTGAATATGACTTGAGATATGTGGAGCCCGGAGAGCAAACCCTCACCACTGAAACCATCATCATACACCCACACTTCTCTACCAAGAAACCAATGGATTATGATATCGCTCTTTTGAAGATGGCTGGAACTTTCCATTTTGGTAAACACTTGAAGTTTAGTCTGAATTGTCCACCCCATGTTCTCCAGAACTTCTGTTCCATAACACAGTTCCTAAAGTGTAAATTACGTAGCATGTGCCCAAGATCTCTGGATCATGGACTTTGAGACAGAAAATCGAGGTGGGGTTCCCCTACGTGAAACTCATTTTTTGCTTGTGACTTTAGAGATACAATTAAGTGGAGTCAAGAAAGGGTCTGTCTTTCTTTGATAAGAGACCCCTGGAGGTGCCAGAGACATCACAAGGCCTTGGGGGATCCACTTAGATGCCCATTGGTGAGTAGCTTGTGGTGTCTTTCCTACATGAATGAAACAAACCCTGCCTTGGTCTTTTTCTTCAGATCAGTTTGTGGGGCCCATGTGTCTTCCAGAGCCAGGGGAACGATTTAAGCCTGGATTTATTTGTACAACTGCAGGCTGGGGCCGCTTGAATGAAAGTAAGAACTTCCATGTTCTGCTCTTAATCTGATATCAGAACTTTCTGGTAGGTAATCAGAAAATATTTTTAATCTATTTGTAAAAGACCGTGTGTAAACATTTTTAAAAATAGAGAATGCCACATTGTACTTAAAAATTCAAATCTTTCCAAAAGACACAAGCCTGAATGGGGCATCTTCAATGCAGGAAGGTGAAAGAGTACCTTGCCCGGGTTCTGTGTTTTCTAGATGGCATCGCTCCACAAGTCTTGCAGGAAGTGAACCTGCCCATTTTGACTCAGGATGAGTGTATTTCAGCTCTGTTGACCCTAGAGAAACCCATCAGTGGGCGGACCTTTCTCTGCACAGGCTTCCCAGATGGTGGAAGAGATGCGTGTCAGGTAGGTGGGAGTGGATGGGCTGACAGGTCCCAGACAGAGCTTCCCTCAGCTTCGTCATCAGATGAGAGGCTGAAATAAGGCTATAGGAAAGACTAGCTCTGGGAAGAAGGATCAGAAGTGAGAAGGGAGGTCAAGTCAAAATAAAGGGACAATTTCCTTCACTGTTCGCCTGAAATTATCACAGCATGTTTAATCAGCAACCTCGGTTTGATCCCTGGGTTGGGAAGATTCCCTGGAGAAGGGAAATTCTACCCATTCCAGTACTCTGGCCTGGAGAATTCCATGGACTGTATAGTCCATGGGGTCCAAAGAGTCAGACACGACTGAGTGATTTTCATTTTCATACCTCAATACAAGATAAAAACTTCCAAAAAAGCCTCAGGCTCCAGAAAGATTATAAATCTGTTTAAAATATCAAAAGTATTCATAATTATTAGTGACATCATAATGATATTTCCAATGTATATATGTTATTAAATACCTAGTTTCTAAACTTTTTGATGACTGTCAGCGATATCTCTTGGTTATTTATTAACTATTGTTAGCTGCGATTGATGGGGTCGCAAAGAGCTGGACATGACTGAGCAACTGAACTGAACTGAACTGATTTGAAAAGACAAAAAGAAATTAAAGGGACAGTTTAAGCAACCTGTTTTTAGAAAGGACTGTGATTTCAGAGGAGGTCTTTCCAAAAGACCAAACATTGAAGATGATGCCAACAATGAACTCAGAGTTCTCCAGCCTAAAGAACAGGTGGCTCCTTCGTACTCAAGAGATTTCTGGTTTGTGTATAACGGGAGCTTTTCTTTCTCTCCATCTCTCCTGCTGACCAGGAACTAAGTCAATATGACTACTGGGCAAAACTTCTCTGAGTCTGTAGGATGAGATGGGAGAAGGAAACAATGTGATGTCTGATGAAAGCCCCAGATGGGGAAGAAGGAGGTGGATCCAGTGGTATTTCTGGAGTGAATGTGAATTGTACTTGCCTGTTCTCTCAGGTCCTTGAGTCCAAAGTATTAGAAGTGAAGAAATTCATTGATCAATTCATTGATCCTTGTCTAGCATCTCAGTGGGGCACAGACACTAACAACGATGGTAACAGAGACCTTTTCTCCCTAAGGGAGACTCAGGAGGTTCCCTCATGTGCCGGAATAAGAAAGGGACTTGGACTATGGCCGGTGTGACGTCCTGGGGTTTGGGCTGTGGTCGAGGCTGGAAAGACAATCTGCAGAAAGATGATCAAGGATCCCCTGGGATCTTCACAGATCTTACTAAAGTGCTTTCGTGGATCCACAAACACATCCGAACTGGTAATCAAGCCAAAACATAAGGTCAAGAAGCTAGGGGAAAAGAGATCATCAGCAGAGTCTAGGCAAGTCAAGACCATTGAGCAGACAGACTCTGCTCTCATTCTTAGTGTCTCACATAAGGATTGTGGTATTCACTGAGTCTAGAAAAAGGACAAACTATGATTAGCACAGCATAGAACTATTCAATGAAACATGAATACATCCATCCTAGACTTTGTCAAATTTGCATTTAATTGAAACTGTCTCAGCTGGTGGTATGTTTTCACCACTTACTTCTCACTGTGCTAGCAAGATTCAGCAAGCTATAGCATGGGTCAGTGGTTATCAACCAGGGGGAATTTTGCCCCTTCGGTAACAGTGACTGGAGACATTTTTGGGTGTCACAACAGGAGACAGAGGAACCACTGGCATCTAGTGGGTAGGGGGCCATGGATGCTGCTAAGCACCCCACAATGCACAGGACAGCACCCCCACTCCCACCCAGCAAAGAAGGATTCAGCCCCAAATGTTAATAATGCTGTGGCTGGGAAGGCCTGACATAGAGCCAGGTATTGTAAATCTGAAAAGGCCAAGGTCTATATACTTCCTTCTACTAGACTGACCAATTAGTTAATTGAAACTTCATTTTTTGCCTCCAAATCCAACTTAACTGGTGCCTTCCAACTTCACTAGAACTTCTATTTCTTCCCAAAGAGATTAATTCAAGCTAGATCAGGAAAAACTTGTGATTGTGTTCAAGTATATGGAACGCTGGCAGATATTTGAGTCCTCAGTTCAAGTCGTAACTATCTCAGCAACTCGTTTGTGACTGTGGGTACATTATTTCCATCCTAGCTTCTTGTCATGAAAAATTAGAAGAGCAGCCCAGATGACCTTTTCTTGTTTTGCATAATCCCCAAGCCAATGAATCCACTTACTAAAGGGAGTGAATCATTTTCTTAAAACACAAAGGCCCCTCCGCTACTTTGTCAATTTATCTCTTCTGTTCTTTCCACAGATTATATTTTCATTAGTTTGCACTTTTGCCAGGGAGATGCTAACTTCTTGAAAAATTGTTCAAAATACCACAAACCTTGAATCCCATCTTTCTTTTTCTTTCCTAGGGAAGCAGAGAAAGAGATCCAGAGGTGCGTATTTTTCATCGCCTGCTCTTCTAGGAGCATGAATTAATCTCTACTATTTCTGAATATCGGTTCCCTTTATAATCAAAAGTCTTCCTCTGCAAGAGTTCTCCATACTCACTATGTATAAAAAAAACCTCACTTGGAGCACTCAGTCATTCATCCCCAGCCAGTGAGGGCCCACCCTCACCAGTAGGAGCCCCACATTCCCTCCCAGTTCACTTCTTGTCAATCCAGAGCTCCAGCTCCATTCAACAAACAGTTGTCAAATTCTCAACTTGCACCTCAGACGTGAGGGAGGAGGTGAAGTGGAGAGTGGCCAGGCTTCTGAGCTCAGCTTGTTCAGAAAGCACAGGGAACCCATCCCAGGGTTACACTGCAAGTCTTCAGTGGATTCACTCTGTGACTGGGGGCAAGTGCCTTTCTACCTCTGAACATGAGTCTCCTTATCCAAAAAGGAAGCAGTTTGGACCAGACGGTCTCAAAGGCATCTTTAGCTCAGCAGTTCTGTGAGTCTGTGGAACTAACTCCAAAGAGCAAAGTGGGAAAAGAGTACCCTGAGAGCTCAGTGGAGAGGATGGCTGCCTCTAGCTGGAAAAAAAAAGACAAAAAGACAAGGGGGGCTTTGGAGCACAGACATCTTTTAACATGAACCTTAGAGAATAAAGGATGAATAGAAGTTTGTCAGGTGGGGATGGGACACAGGTAAAGAAAAATATTCCAGCTCAAGGAATCATTTTTATTAGAAGATGGATACTAAACGATGAAGATAGGAAAATTTAGGGTGTAATAGAGACCCAGTAAGTCAAAGCAGCTAAAGTGTAGGATATGTGAGGGGTTTTATGAGAAAGAAGATTAAACATATAACTTGAGACCAAATTATGGAAACTTTGAACACCAGTCAAAAAAATTTAGACTTTATTGAGTAATAGGAGTTGACTAACTAGATAAATAGATTAGAGCTATACTGAAGTGTTATAAGAATTGTACATAGGGAATAAACTGGAGGAGAAGTAATGCATAGTAGAATTATGAGATCACACATTAGTTCAAGAGATAAGAAAATAAGGCTTGATTTAGGGCAATGGCCAGAGAATGAAAAGGAGGGCATAGAAATAGGACGAACTAGGACTGGATTGTCACTAAAGTTAAGGGTGGTGAGAAAAAAGGAGTGGAGGATGACACCAAATCTCTGAGCATGAAGAGCTAAGAACACAAAAAGTATTCAAATCAGAGGCGGA
Source organism: Madoqua kirkii (assembly GCA_006408675.1). NCBI lineage: Eukaryota > Metazoa > Chordata > Mammalia > Artiodactyla > Bovidae > Madoqua > Madoqua kirkii. Next base: position 7,764 of record SJYC01131419.1, read on the forward strand.
AGCAGTTTTGTAGACCCAAAGGAATTGCATCTGTAGCATGTTAAGTTTAAGGGGAAGAGACCTAGGAGGGGGTTGAAAAATAAGAAGTTCAGGTAGAGATAATAATTAAAACTGAGAGTGTGAATGAACTAGGTCAGAAGGCTCACGTAGAGAGAAATGAAAACTCAGAACAAAACCTAGAAATACCTGAAAAAAGAGTAAAGGAGAAGAAATCATAGAATCTGAAAGTTAAGCAAGATCTACAAGGAACCAAAATGAATAAAGCGTCACAGAAGTCAAGACAGGAAAAGATTTCATGGAGAAAGGAAGGGTGCATGAAGAAGAGTCAAGAGGTCCCAGTGTCTCTGTGTATTCTGGAGGGAGAGGGCTGCTGTGGCCAGCCATCGCTGTTAGTCCTAATTCTCGTGGCTTTCCCTCCCAGCCACGTGCAGTGAGCAGGATCGCGTGGTCAGAGCATCGGAGGGGGAGCTGCACTTCCCAGAAAGCCCCTTCCTATATTATGAGAGCAAGCAGTGAGTAGCCCCCGCTGCCACCCCTGCCCCAACTCCCACCTCCAGTTTTATTTTTTAACTTGTTTTATATCGGAATAGAGCTGATTACTAATGTTGTGATCACTTTAAGTGGACAGCAAAGGGACTCAGCTATACACATACACGTATCCATTCTCCCCCAACCTCCCTTCTCATCTAGGCTGCCACATAACATTGAACAGTGTTCCCTGTGCTTACATAGTAAGACCTTGTTGGTTATTCATTTTAAACACAGCAGTGTGTACAAGTCCATCCCAAACTCCCTAACTATCCCTCTCCTCCATTCTCCCCCCACCACCCAGCAACCATAAGTTTGTTCTCTAAGTCTGTGAATCTGTTTTATAAGTTAGTTCATTTGTATCATTTCTCTTTAGATTCCACATAGAAGGGATGTCATACAATATTCTTCTCTGACTTCACTCAGTGTGACAATCTCTGGCTCCATCCATGTTGCTGCAAATGGCATTATTTCATTATTTTCCATGGCTGAGTAATATTCCATCATAAATATGTACTGTATCTTCTTTATCCATTCCTTTGTCCCACCTCCAGTTTGACTCTGCCCCACTCATTGGACTGTGACCGCCACTTTCTATCTGAAAATAACACCCTCTCAATGTGTCTACCTGCAGACAATGTGCCTGGACCCTGTTGGTACCAGAGGGAATGCATTGCTCCTCAATTTTTCCCACTTTGATGCAGAGTCTTGTGACCATAATTACCTGTCGATATATTCTTTAGAAGACACACTTATTGGTGAGTGGATTTTCACATTGCCAAATGGACACTAGTCCAGGAAGACTTAACGGGGCCTGGTTATGTCTAGCCCCAAGGCATTTATAAACAGCACATTTCCTGTCTCCACTGTTGAGACTTAGAATTGATGGTGGAAAGGAAGGAAATCTGAGCCTGTGTGAGGGCTGGAAGGCCACAGTGCATTTCACTTGCTGCCTTTGCTTCCCATGGAACCAGGCTTCCTAGACTCATTTGCCAGACCTGGAGCCCATCAGGAGTAAAATGCAGATCTACAGCTGTGCCTCTCAGGGCCTCTCGGGCAGCTCTCCTGAGCATGAAAATAACCTTTACTGCCTCATCCGGCTCAGAGGGAAGACAGCAACAGATAACCACAGTAGGAGACAAAAGCTACTTATGTAAGAAACAGAAATGGAGGCGCATTCCTGTGGTTCTAAACTAGAGATGATATGGCCTGTCCCCACATTCCCCCAGGAGACGTTTAACAATGTCTCAGGAGCAATTTTTGGCTATCACAACGAGAGGGAATGTTGCAAAACAATTTTGCATCCAGGATGCTGCCAAACATCCTACAATGTGCAGAATGGCCTGAACACACAGAACGTTCCAGTTCAGAACATCAGTAGTACCAAAGTTGAGAAGCTCTGATTCAGACAAGCTTGCACTATCATGAATGTTCAGGTCCCTGTCTTTTAAATCTTTTAATGGGTGCTATTTCCTAAGCGCTGAGCAAAGACTCTTCTTTCTTATGTTGCAGCAAAATTCTGTGGAGAGAGACTGGCTTCATCAGTTCTTGTTGGCTCCAACGCTATAAGGCTGAGCTTCATCTCTGATAACACAGATTATGCCGTTGGGTTCAATCTCACCTATAAAGCTGTTAAACCAAACTACCTTCCTGGTAAAACTGTTCACTCTTATCATACACTATGCTGACCTTTTGCGAAGTTGAGGCCCCATAGGAATCAGATGATGGGTAGGGAAACCACCCAAGGCCCAATGAGTTCCACAGCAAAGAAGAGCCCAAAGTCCACGAGACACGGGGTACAGGGGCTCTTCGTGCAGTCTTGCAAATGCATGCTTGTTGCCCACCCACATGAGCCAAGAGAGCTTGACGACGTCTCCAGAACCAGTGCACAGACCTCCCCCTTCTTGATGGCTCTGCCTGAAGAGTCAGTTCAGGGATCTTCTGTGGGGGACACAAGGATGAGAACAAAGAGGTCCCCTCTGTCCATGGTGATGCCACTGCTTGGACCTTCTCCTTTGTATTGCAGATTCTGGCTGTGACTCCTTAACGATCCTGTTTGAAGAAGGCCTCATACAGAGTCCTCACTATCCTGAAGACTACATCGACATGGCCAGCTGCAACTGGGTCTTTCAAGCCCCCAAGTATTACCTAGTTAAGGTACCCTTACTTGGCTGTGGATCTCCACAGAATCGCTTACATGGACACCATGAGGGCAGAGGTTTTTATCTGATGCATTTCCTGCTGTATCCCTTGTACCTAGAACCTAGCACCTGGCACACAATCTCGATAAATACTTGATATCAGACCGGCGTATTCTGTCCTGCAACTACCCACACTTGCCACTAGATGGCAACTGTGCGCTTTCAGTTCAGTTCAGTTGCTCTGTCATATCCCACCGACTCTGCGACCTCATAAACTGCAGCACAGCTGCTTCCCTGTCCATCACCAACTCCTGGAGCTGACTCAAACTCATGTTCAGACAGTCAATGATGTCATCCAATCATCTCGTCCTCTGTCACCCTCTTCTCCTCTTGCCTTCAATCTTTCCCATCATCAGGGTCTTTTCAAATGAGTCAGTTCTTCACACCAGGTGAAGTTTTGGCTTCAGCATCAGTCCTTCCAAAGAATATTCAGGACTGATTTCCATTAGGATTGACTCATTGTATCTCCTTGCAGTCCAAGGGACTCTCAAGAGTCTTCCCCAACACCACAGTTCAAAAGCATCAATTCTTTGGCACTCAACTTTCTTTATAGTCCAACTCTCACACCCATATATGAGTATTGGAAAAACCATAGCTTTGACTAAATGGACCTTTGTTGGCAAAGTAATGTCTCCCCTTTTTAATATGCTATCTAGGTTGGTCATAGCTTTTCTTCAAGGAGCAAGTGTCTTTCAATTTCATGGCTGTGGTCACCACCTGCAGTGATTTTGGAACACCCAAAAATAGTTTCTCACTGTTTCCATTGTTTCCCCATCTATTTGCCATGAAGTGATGGAACTGGATGCCATGATCTTAGTTTTCTGAATGTTGAGTTTTAAGCCAACTTTTTCACTCTCCTCTTTCACTTTCATCAAGAGGCTCTTTAGTTCTTCA
>SJYC01131421.1:0-92862 GCA_006408675.1 Madoqua kirkii
CCAGCTTTGTGTAAGAACAGAATTGTCTTTATGTTTCAAATACCTGCTCTTTCACTTTATCACCATTTCTTCAATTACAGTGTAAATTACGTTTTATATTAAGTCATTTTCTGGGACTTTATAGGAAAAGAATGTATTTTCCCCCCATGAAGTTTTAAATTATTTTAAATCTTTAAAATTTTTATTTCTATTCCTGATGTTTGTATATTTGTGTTGCAAATGCTGAAATAGTTTTTTAAACCACATATTCTGTATTATTTAATGAAAACTAACAATTCCTTAGTTATGCCATATCACTAGATATGCCATATCACAACGGTCATTTGTACACTCTTCTTTTGTAATAATTTACTGAAATAGCTCACTGCCAAGCTTTCTAACATTTCCTGATCTAACACTCATGTGAGATATATAATAATTTTGTAAATGACACAGGGAAGGGCTCTGGATGAAAACGTAAGTCAGATCCCAGTTCCAATATGGGTCATTTCTGCTGCTAGAATCCCTTCTCTCTCCTAGGCACCACTATATCACTCTCTTGGTGTCCTACAGTGCCTTGAACACTAATGTCTGTGTGCATGTGGCGAAGCCAGGCCAACTGATCTCTGTGCATACTGACTAGAGGACACATACAGTTCCTGCAGATAGATTAAAACTATATTCTATGCTACTGCTCACACTGAGTATAGCTCCTCTGTATGTATATACACAGAGAAAAGCTGTTTAGAATTTCAAGAGAACATTAAACCCAGCTACTTGACTCTGAGGAGATAGAATGAATGAATACAAAGGGAATGACTTCACACAAAATGAGGAAAATGAGGGGAATATCTGCTGTTTTTGTCAGTTGTTAGAAAGCTGAGCAGAGAAGAATTGAACTGTGGTGTTGGGGAAGATTCTTGAGAGTTCCTTGGACTACAAGGAGATCAAACCAGTCCATCCTAAAGGAGATCAGTCCTGGATGTTCATTGGAAGGGGTGATGTTGAAGATGAAACTCCAATACTTTGGCCACCTGATGCGAAGTGCTAACTCATTGGTAAAGACCCTGATGCTGAGAAAAATTGAAGGTGGGAGAAGGGGACAACAGAGGATGAGATGGTTGCATGGCATCACTGACTCAATGAACATGAGTTTGGGTAAACACCGGAAGTTGGTGATGGACAGGGAAGCCTGGTGTGCTGCAGACCATGGGGTCGCAAAGAGTCAGACATGACTGAGCAACTGAACTGACTGATTGATCATTGGCTATAATTCAAGGAAATGTGGAATTGAGCAGGGATGCTCAACGTTTAGCAACTGCTTCTGTTCCAGACTTTCTTATTTCAAATAGTGAGTAATAGAAGGAATCAGGAAATACGTGTTGATCTATTGTTGGCCATTACACACCATTTTTATTATTTGCCTTTCCTTAAAAAGAAATTGCAAAGTTTTTTTTCTATGTTTTAAGTAATCTGCTTAAAAATTAAAGATATGAAATTACACAAAAACAATTTCCTGTATTCTTTTCTTCATCTTTGATTCCTTAAGAAAACTGAGACATCTGCAAAGAAGAGCTAAATTTTTTAAACAAATATTTAACGTTCTGCATTTGCCTGCAAAATCTTTGTCATATAGTTAAACTGGTACCTAAGACCATGATAAAATCAAACCCCCTGACAGGTGGGTGACTCACAAACTGGAGAACAATAATATCAAAAAAAGTTCTTCCACTGTTGTGAAGCTTCTAAAACCCACATCAGACTTCCCAGTCTGGGGACCTGACAAAGGGACTGGAAATCCTCAGAGAATCTGACCTTAAAAGCCAGAGGGGTTAGATTACAAGACTTCCACAGATCTGTCAGTCAATTCAGTCACTGAATTCTGTCTAATTCTTTGTGATCCCATTGACTGCAGCATGCCAGGCCTCCCAGTCCATCACCAAATCCAGGGGTTTACTCAGACTCATGTCCATTGAGTCAGTGATGACATTTAACCATCTCATTCTCTGCCATCCCCTTCTCCCACCTTCAATTTTTCCCAGCATCAGGGTCTTCTCAAATGAGTCAGTTCTTCACATCAGGTGGTCAAAGTGTTGGAGCTTCAGCTTCAGCATTAGTCCTTCCAATGAATATTCAGGACTAATTTCCTTTAGAATGGACTGGTTGGATCTCCTTGCAGTCCAAGAAACTCTCAAGAGCCTTCTCCAACATCACAATTCAAAAGCATCAATATTTCAGCACTAAGCATTCTTTATAGTCCAACTCTCACATCCATTCATGACCACTGGAAAAACCATAGCTTTGACTAGATAGACCTTTATTGGCAAAATAATGTCTCTGTTTCTTAATATGCTGTCCAGGTTGGTCATAACACTTCTTCCATGGAGCAAGCATCTTTTAATTTTATGGCTGCAATCATTAACTGCAGTGATTTTGAAGCCCCTCAAAATATAGTCTTTTACTATGTCCACTGTTTCCCCATCTATTTGCATTGAAGTGATGGGACCAATGGCACGATCTTAGTTTTCTGAACATTGAGTTTTAAGCCAATATTTTTACCCTCCTCTTTCACTCTCATCAAGCGGCTCTTTAATTCTTCTTCACTTTCTGCCATAAAGGTGGTGTCATCTACATATCAGAGGTTATTGATATTTCTCCCAGCAATCTTGATTCCAGCTTGTGCTTCATCCAGCCCAGCATTTCTCATGATATGTTATGCATATAAGTTAAATAAGCAGGGTGACAATATACAGCCTTAACTTACTCCTTTCCCTATTTGGAATCAGTCTGTTGTAACGTGTCCAGTTCTAACTTCTGTTTCCTGACCTGCAGACAGATTTCTAAAGAGGCAGGTCAGATGGCCTGGTATTCCCACCTCTTTCAGAATTTCCTGCAGTTTGTTGTGATCCACATAGTCAAAGGCTTTGGCATAGTCAATAAAGCAGAAGTAGGTTTTTCAGGAATTCTCTTGCTTTTATGATGATCCAACGAATGTTGGTAATTTGATCTCTGGTTCTTCTGCTTTTTCTCAATCAAGCCTGAACATCTGTAAGTTCATGGTACTGTTGAAGTCTGTCTTGGAGAATCTTGAGTATTAGTTTACTAGGACATGAGATGAGTGCAATTGTGTGGTACTTTGAGCATTCTTTGGCATTGATTTTCTTTGGGATTGGAATGAAAACTGACCTTTTCCAGTCTTGTGCCAACTGCTGAGTTTTCCAAATTTGCTGACATATTGAGTGTAGCACTTTTACAGCATCATCTTTTAGCATTTGAAATAGCTCAACTGGAATTTCATTGCCTCCATTAGCTTTGTTTGTAGCGATACTTCCTAAGGCCCAGTTGACTTCACATTCCAGGATGTCTGGCTCTAGGTGAGTGATCCCACCATTATGGTTATCTGGGTCATGAAGAACTTTTCTGTATAGTTCTTCTGTGTATTCTTGGCACCTCTTCTTAATATCTTCTGCTTCTGTTAGGTCCATACCATTTCTGTCCTTTATTGAGCCTATCTTTGCATGAAATGTTCCCTTGGTATCTCTAATTTTCTTGAAGAGATCTCTAATCTTTCCCATTCTGGTGTTTTCCTCTATTTCTTTGTGTTGATCACTGAGGAAGGCTTTTTTTTTTTTTTATCTTTTATTGCTGTTCTTTGGAACTCTGTATTCAAATGGGTATATCTTTAGTTTTCTCCTTTACCTTTTGCTTGTCTTCTTTTCACAACAATTTGTAAAGCCTCCTCAGACAAACATTTTGCATTTCTTTTTCTTGGGGATGATCCTGATCCATGCCTCTTTTATGACATCATACTTTAGTTTTCTCCTTTACCTTTTGCTTGTCTTCTTTTCACAACAATTTGTAAAGCCTCCTCAGACAAACATTTTGCATTTCTTTTTCTTGGGGATGATCCTGATCCATGCCTCTTTTATGACATCATGAACTTCTGTCCATAGTTTTTCAGGTACTCTATCTATCAGATCTAATCCCTTGAATCTATTTCTCATTTCCACTGTATAGTGGTAAGGGATTTGATTTAGGTCATACCTGAATGGTTAGTGGTTTTCCCTACTTTCTTCATTTTAAGTCTGAATTTGGCAATAAGGAGATGATGATCTGAGCCACAGTCAGCTCCCAGTCTTGTTTTTGCTGAATGTGTTGAGCATCTTCATCTTTGGTTGCAAAGAATATAATCAATATGATTTCATTATGGACCATCTGGTGACGTCCATGTGTAGCGTCTTCTCTTGTGTTGTTGGAAGAGGTTGTTTGCTATGACCAGTGTGTTCTCTTGGCAAAACTCTATTTGCCTTTGCCCTTCTTCATTCTGTACTCCAAGGGCAAATTTACCTGTTACTCCAGGTATTTTTTGACTTCCTAATTTTTTATTCCCTAGTAATCCCTAATAATGAAGAAGACAACTTTTGGGGGGTGTTAGTTCTAGAAGGTCTTATAGGTCTTCTTAGAATCATTTAGCTTTAGCTTCTTCATCATTACTAGTCAGGGCATATACTTGGATTACTGTGATATTGCACAGTTTAGCTTGGAAACGAATAGAGATTATTCTGTCATTTTCGAGATTGCTTTTAAGAACTGCATTTCAAGAGGAAAGTTAGGTGGTCTGGTATTCCCATCTCTTTCAGAATTTTCCACAGTTATTTTTGCTGACTATATAGAGCTTCTCCATCTTTGGCTGCAGAGAATATAACCAACCTGATTTCGGTGTTGACCTTCTGGTGATGTTCATGTGTAGAGCCTTCTCTTGTGTTGTTGGAAGAGGGTGTTTGCCATGACCAGTGTGTTCTCTTGGCAAAACCCTGTTAGCCTTTGTCCTACTTCATTTTGTACTCCAAGGCCAAATTTGCCCATTATTCCAGGTTTCTCTTGACTTCCTACTTTGGCATTCCAGTCCCCTGTAATGAGAAGGACATCTTTTTGGGGTGTTAGTTCTAAAAGGTCTTGTAGGTCTTCATAGAACCTTTCAACTTCACCTTCTTCAGCATTACTGGTTGGAGCATAGACTTGGATTACAGTGATATTGAATGTTTGCCTTGGAAATGAACAGAGATAATTCTTTCATTTTTGAGATCAGAGGCAACTGTGTTCTTTACTTTTTGCCATTTTGTCCAACTGTGCACTTCACTTTTTGTCATTTTGGAGTTGCAGAGGCAACTGTGCACTTTACTTTTTGTTGAAAAAAAAGTTGCCTTTACCTTTGTACCAGGTTAACTTGTTCCATCAATGTCTAATCATGTCAAGAAATAAGCATTTCTTCCTTATTAATTAAACTAACCAAAACACGTTGTGGGACATAGATAACAAAAGTGCAGAACAGGTTCAGGGACTAGCATAATGTGTAGCAGGAGGGGTGATAGAAGGCAAGGCTGAGATCAAAATATGAAGGGCTTCAAGTGTCAGGATACAGAATATATCAGCCCTCGACTGTGGTCTTTCGGCCTTCTGTTTATGTGCTTGTTCACGTAACACTAGCGCGCTGTCTGCAGACATGCCTTCAGGTAGATGGTACTGCAGTCAGGGTAAGGTTGGAATTAAGCATTTACTTAGAACATTTTCTCTTTAATTGTTGGGAGCAAGAAAGTATATAAAGGAGAGAACATAGATTATAAAACAATGGGGAAGGAGCAAGGGTGAACAAGACCTTGAAGTTCCTATATATTTGAGGCCAAAAAAAAAAAAAAAAATCTTACCCAGGAAGAACCAAATTGGTGCAGTGTTACGACAGTCCAAAGAAGGGAGCTTTTAAAACAAAAAGCAAAACAGACAAAGAGGCTATGGCCAGTAGCTTGAATTTCCCAATCAAAGTTAGAATGTGAAGAGAAGGACTCCCCTCTTCTTTGGCTTGCCTTCCTCCCTCCACCACGTCTTCTCTTGATAGATCTTGATCTCCTTCTCTCTTTTCTCTCTCCTTTCCACAGAGAAACCATTGTACAGCTCTGAAACCTTTTGTTCTTTTCAAACATGCTTTTAAATGTTAACAAAGTAAAAAGACAGAACTTTTTTAAAACATAAGGAGAACTGAGCACCAGTCCCCACCTCAACCCCTCATAAAGAAGATAGAATAACTGAGATGGGCAATGGAAGGAGGTGGAGGTGGTGGCATCTGAAAGGTCAGGTGAGGCCAGATGTCAGTAGTAGAACGAGATCACACAGGTTTTAAATGTGAGAAGACACAGAGGAAGTAAGGCAAATGTAGCTGTTGTCTTCTTAAAAGTTCCTGAAACCCGAGCAGAGTCAGGCAGACAGTTCAAAAAGCAGTGGGATTAAGGGAAGCTATGTAGTGACAGGGCTTTCCTCATAGCTCAGTTGGTAAAGAATCTGCCTACAATGCAGGAGACCTGGGTTCGATCCCTGGGCTGGGAAGATCCCCTGGAGAAGGACATGGCAACCCAGTCCAATATTCTTGCCTGGAGAATCCCCGTGGACAGAGGAGCCTGGCAGGCTACAGTCCATGGGGTCGCAAGAGTTAAACACGACTTAGTGACTAAACCACCACCACCTTATAGTGACAGAGGAGAACATATTTTCAAAATGAAGAATAAGACAAAATTTAGTTGAAAGTCTAAACATACAAGGGCTAGAAGTGATTCAAAAACACCTGTACAGCCAAGTACACTGAGTGCTGTGCATCAGTGAAAAGACACACTCACATCCGGCCAGCGGCAGCATCGCCCTGCAGGACCCCGTTGAGACAGTCATTTGTAAGTTGGTATGACAGGTCATGACTATGTACATACCATCTGACTCAAAGAGAAGAGAGTCTATTTCTATTATTCATCATAAGTTTCATTGCTCTGCATGTTCTGTTCACCTACTTTGAACATTTTAAATTCTAAATTTTAAATATTATCGATATTAAACAAAAGAGGTTTGTTGTTATTGTTGAGTCGCTAAGTCGTGTCCGACTTTTTGCAGCCCCATGGACTGCAGCACAGCAGGCTTCCCTGTCCTTCACTATCTCCTGAAGTTGCTCAGACTCATGTTCACCAACTCAGTGATGCTCTCTAACCATCTCAGCCTCTGCAACCCCCTCACTTTTGGAAATATTTTGAACTTTCTTTAAGTTATTTATTATAGGGATTACAGATCCTTTGTGTGGGAAATTTCTGGTTTAAAAAAGATGTATGTAATTGTCTGCCTTTTTTTAAAACCTCTTTCCATAAGGCAGAATGGTCAGGGTAACTGAAAGTATCTGTTTCCAGAAAGAATTCCAGGAAGGATTTAAGAAATGTTTGAATGAATCTATTTCTGACATGTTTCCTTGAGCCCATGTCTTGTTCCTATGAATCATCACTTGGCACCACTCTTGTCCCAGACATACAGGCCTCTGTGTCTTTTGCCAAGTTTAGGATCCATTGAATTCCTGTCACATGTGTGTATAAAATCTAGACTGCTACCTTATCGTTTCTATTTCCCACTGCCCTCTCTTGAAACTCAATTGGTTAGGGATATCAGATTGCTTGAACATTGTTCTTTGAAGTTTCTTTGCTCCTCTAAGAAGGCAGCTGGGGAGCTCAAATATTTGTGTGCTGTCCCACCCTTACATTCGGCCCATAATCAGGTGCTTACATGTTTAGAGAGGTTTGGGAGCCTGTGGTTTAGCATCTTTTCCTAAGTAATATAACTCATTCACGAATGCCCATTACCTTTCTCATCTTGCTCCAGAGCAAGCTGAAACGTTGAAATTCTTCTGCTTGATCAAAATCAGTTAATATATTCATATTGTCAACTCTGAATGTAACATGGAGCCTTCTCAGCTTTCATTTCAGGACCTAAAAATAGAAGAAAATGGAGACTGCACTTCCGACTATGTGAGCATGTACAGGGATGTAGAAAGGAAGAAAGAAATAGGTTTGTGCAGGGGCTCTGTATCAATCTAGAGGGGTGGGATGGGAAGGGGATATATGCATACCTGTGGCTGATCATGTTGAGGTTCGACATAAAACAACAAAATTCTGTAAAGCAATTATCCTTCAATTAAAAAATAAATAAATTTTTTAAAACAACAAAGAAATAGGTTTGTGTTCCCTGGGAGCCTCAGCTTCCCTAGATTGCATCTGGATCTGGTCCTTCCTGGGAATCCCTTTAGGGAATAAATGGGATGTGGCTCAGTGTTCCTTTCCCTGCATCATCTCCATCCTTCCCCGTGCTCTCGTCACCTCTCCTCCTTCTCCCCAGATACAGGGGGAGGCATGGAGCAAGGGCGGGGAAAGCCTCAGGGAAAAATCAAAGAACCATTTGAATGGAAGGCCCACATAGTCTAGGGATCAGAGGGGAAAGTGCCATTGAAATAAGCCCTGTGGCTGGAATCAGTTCTCTTAGTGACATTCCCAATGGGAGTATTTGGGAGATAAACAGAATTGAAATGTTAGCAGAGTTAAATAGTACAAAGAAGCAGTCTGCCTTTTCCATTTTGAAAATGAATTGTGACATCCACCGGAAAAGTTTCTTTCTTAACAGTACCTGAAGGACAATCTTTTTCTTCTATCCACTGCCATGTCTATTTGCTGGCCCTTGATCCTGTCGTGTCTGGGCTGGACTCGAACCAGCTCGTTTGTGTGGCTTTGTTGTCCCCACCCCTGTGGTGAGCATCACCAGGGTAATGTCCATCAGCTTCCAGTCCAATGAAAACGCGACCTTCAGAGGCTTCCAGGCTGCAGTTTCCTTCATTCATGAAACAGGTAAGAGGACTGAGGTACCAACTCTGAGTCTCATCCTCCTGATGTGGTAAATAGAGCAACCTTTGGAGCTCGGCTTGGGTACAGTCAACTCTATTCATCGAATCTGTGAACCCTGAACCACTGCTCCTGGGGTAATGTGGAGGAGCTGGGTTCCTATCAGCCTCTGGTTTTATTTGTATTTCTATTTCAGGTCACCTTATTTAATATACATTGCTGATTCATTAACAATGAACTCACTCACAGCCAATACCACTGTAACCTGTGCCTGAACAAAGCTTATCCATCGCATGTATTTTCTCTGCAAGGCATGACCCAGCCTTTTTGCACTTAGGAACACTAGATGGCGCCGGAGCACTATGTTTAGGGCCATTTCAACCACCTAAAAAAAGCACAAAAATGCAGAGACACGTGCTAGTGACTATCACAGAGTGAAGCAAGTCAGAAAGAGAAAAACAAATATATATTAATGCATATAAGGGGAGTCTAGAGAATGGTACAGATAATCTTATTTGCAACGCAGAAATAGTGACATAGATGGAGAAAACAAATGTGTGAATACCAAGAGGGAAAGGGGGATCGGGTGGGATGAATGTGGAGATTGGGATTGGCATATACACACCATTGATACTATGTATAAATGAGATAACTAATTGAGAACCTCCTGTAAAGCACAGGGAACTCTACTCAATGCTCTGTGATGACCTAAATGGAAAGGAAATCCAAAAAAAGAAGAAATATATATGTGTTCAGTTCAGTTCAGTCGCTCAGTCGTGTCTGACTCTTTGTGACCCCATAAATTGCAGCACGCCAGGCCTCCTTGTCCATCACCAACTTCTGGAGTTTATTCAAACTCATGTCCATTAAGTCAGTGATGCCATCCAGCCATCTCATACTCTATCATCCCTTTCTCCTCCTGACTTCAATCTTTCCCAACATCAGTCCTTCCAATGCATATTCAGGACTAATTTCCTTTAGGATGGACTTGTTGGATCTCCTTGCAGTCCAAGGGACTCTCAAGAGTCTTCTCCAACACCACAGTTCAAAAGCATCAATTCTTCGGTGCTCAGCTTTCTTTATGGTCCAACTCTCACATATATGTGTATGTATATATATTATAGATAGATATGATAGGTAGATAGATAGATATAGATAGCTGATTCACTCTGCTGTACAGCAGAAATTAGTACAACATTGTAAAGCAACTATAATGCAATAAAAATTTATTTAAAAATAAGTAAAACATTTTTTAAAAGAAAATAATTAAGGTGATAAAAACAGCATGCCTGAAAATGAGAAAATAAAAGTACAAAAATACAAAACGCAAGACAAAACAGAGAGTGGTGCTAGCAGCCCCATGAAAGGACGCTTGTTTACAGTGTGAGAGCTGAAACAGACAAGAGTGTGGCTGAGGCCTCAGCCGGGACACGTGCTTCAAGTAACGCAAAGTTTTCATGCTCTACACAAGTCCATGGATGACTGTGAAAGTACCAGGAAGACTGGCTTTGAATTAACAAATCAATGTTAGCAAGTAGGTGAATTTGAAAATTTGGAATCCACAAAGAATGAAGATCAACGGTATGTCTGAATGTTGGCCTTTCCTTACTAGATATGTGACCTAAGAGTCCTCTAAGATTCATCCTCCTCAGTCTAATTATGGGAGAGTAATAAACACATGGTAAGAATGTAGTAAGGATTAAATCAGACAAGATATGGTTGGTCAGGAGCCAGGGTGTGTGACACACCAGGGAGGCTCGGAGACATGAAGTATTGTCACCAACCCCTGGTCCCTGGACACTAGAAGATTCAGCTTCCTTCCAAGCTCTCTCACCCATGAGCACTCTGTCCAAATCCTAGAAAGCTAGTTACTGGCTTTTCAAGATGTTCATTCTTTTTAAGCGATAAAGAGCTGCTTATGGCAAACCCAGGTTATAATTAAAACACTCCACTTTCCAGTTCAAATATCCATAAAATCCAACTGACAAGATGCCCCAGAATTCTAATAATAATAATTTTCTGATAAATCCTAAACACCTTGTTTGCATGATCTGAGCAATTGATTATGCTTATACCCAGATTTTAACATCTCTGGATTAGAGAATGAATCCGTGTTTGTGGAGACATGAAATGTACCACCTGAAGGATCCAGCGACTCTGGTAAGCTGTTTTGGAGAGCGTGACCATGAGAGGCACATGCAGTGTATTAGTCCAGGGCTCAACCAAGAACCCCGTCCAGTATCTAAGAACACGTTTTGTGACCTTATTTGGAGACAGTGTGTTTACACAGGCAATCAAGTTAAAATGATATCATTAGTGTGGGCCCTAATCCAATATAACTGATGTCCTTATAAAGGGAGAAATTTGGAGAGACATGCACATATGGAGAACGCCACATGGACATGAAGGCAGAGACTGGAGTGATGGGTCTTTTATGAACCAAAGGATGCTGAAGATGGCCAGCAAAACACCAGAAGCTAGAGGAGAGGCCTGGAGCAGGCTGTCCATCATTACCATCTTCATCCTCAGAAGAACTCAACCTTCCCAGCACCTTCATCTCAGACCTCTAGGCTCCAGAACTGTGATGCAATAAATTTTTGTCTAAGTCACCCTGTCTGTGATATTTTCTTATGGTAGATCTAGCAAGCTAAGTCGCCAGGAACTGGCTTACAGGATTCGGGGGCTGACTAAGCAAGTCTATCTATAAGGCAGGCAGGCAGGAAGGGCAGGAAGGGACTCTGGAATTTCACAGATGTGGGCTGAGGCCATTCTCCACAAGCTGAGTTTCTTCTCTTTTCTGGGGAGCCTTCTGTGTTAAGGCCTTTCCCAGAGAATCCAAGACAGTCTTCCTTACCTAAAGTCAACTGATTAGGGACTTTAATTACATCTGCAAAATCCCTTCATAGCAACATCTAGACTAATGTTTTATTGAATAACTGGAGGCTATAGCCTGGCCAAGTTGCCACATCAAAAAAGCCATCACATAGCTCTGGATGGGATGTGGTCACTGTCCCTTTGCTCAAAGCAGCACTGAAATACTTTCAGTCACAGAATCAAATTCCCAATTCAAGTGATTCATTCAGTGGGTTGGGTAAATAGTTTGCCAGATCTGACCTGACTTATAAGATCCATCCGCTGCAGAGAGTGAGTGAACTGCTGTGTCTGTATGCAGGCAAGCACTGAGAAGCTCGGCTTTCTCATTTCCTTGTTTCCTCTGTAACATCGCTGACATCCACGTGTGACATCCAGGTCCCTGTGGGAAACGTGATGAGGGGGCAGCAGAGGCTGAGGTTAAGGGAACTTTCAGATTGCATTTTGATATTTCGTCAAAATCACCTTATTTTTAACTAAAATTTCTTAAATTTTATAAATTATCTGACACATGGAGCACAGAAAAACAGTGTGGTGGGTGAGTATTCCTTTTAGTGAGGAGGGATAGAAGCAGTCTGAATTTTCTGGGGTTTTGCTTTTTGGCTTCTTGGACAGTGTGAGTCATAGAAACCCCGGGTGGAACCTCTTTGCGGTGTGTCTGCAGTGGTTCCTACTCTTGGCCACCAGGGGGAGATATAGTCAACGAAGTCTTAGCCTGAACTACACAGGTTGTCTGTTAAGGAGTCTCATTACTCTCGGCTAGATTTTATTCATCATTTTATTCCCAGTGCCTATCACAATGCCCAGGACACAGGAAATGCCAAATAAATATTTGATGAGTGAAAGTAAATAATCCACAAATAGCTCCAGTAAGGGAGGCTTTCCGGGTTCCCTCTCACTGAACTCCCACCTACTTTGGGGGGTTTCTTCCCTTATACAAGGAGAAGGCAATGGCACCCCACTCCAGTACTCTTGCCTGGGAAATCCCATGGATGGAGGAGCCTGGAAGGCTGCAGGCCATGAGGTCACTGAAGGTCGGACACGACTGAGTGCCTTCCCTTCCCCTTTCCCTTATACAAATATACAAAAACTTGCAAAGGATAAGATAGAGTTTACATGTGTCCTGTTTTAAATAGTACATCTAAACTGGATTGCGTAAGTCGTCCAATAAGCTATTTTGTCTTTCACTTTTATTTTGAAAATTTTCAAATCTACACAACAGATGAAGAATAATACATGAACTCCTGTATATATTCCTCCACTGTTGACATTCTGTCATGTTGTCTTGATACAGTGCCCTGATTTGGTGTCCTCTTTGGATAAATCTCTGTACCACAGCATGGGGGAGATGGGTACAGAGAACTACATAGGTACTAACCTAGATTCTTAAAGGGACTTATATCCTAATAATGAAAGTTACGTGTACAGAAAGAGAGTACATGTGTGCTCACTCATATCGTACTCTGCAACCCCATGGACTGTAATCCACCAAGCTCCTCTGTCCATGGAATTTTCCAACAAGCACAGTGGAGTGGGTTGCCATTTCCTACGCCAGGGAATAGAATAGACTTATGTAAAACTAAAAGCATTCAAAACTAATAGATGGTGTTAGATGTCAGGATAGCAGTTATGCTTTGGAGGCATAGTGACTGGACTGGACTCCTGAAGTGTCTTTAGAGATTCTAATTGTCTAAATCTTGATCTGGGTTCCAGCTGTACTTCTTAGAAATTCATTTAAAGTGTTTTATTATTTGAGTATATTTCTGTATAGATGTTACTTTAATAAAGTTGACAAAGTGAAAGAAAGTAAAGTCACTCAGTCATGTCCGACTCTGCGACCCCATGGACTGTAGCCTACCCGGCTCCTCCATCTATGTGATTTTCCAGGCAAGAGTACTGGAGTGGGGTGCCATAAAGTTGACAACAAATGGGGAAATGTGCACCAGAAGCCACAATATAAGAAAATCCTGAATACCAGAAAATACAAGAAATCACTTCTGAGGTGATTAGGACACTGCTGTGTGACTGGGGCTGTTTGACAAAGAAAAATAGGATGTCAACCTTATTCCATACACTGTGGGGAACCCTTGGGTGGTTGTAATCAGAGGAGTGATGTAATCAAAGTAAGCAGTCTTCAGTGGTTAATTTGGGAGTAAGAGGACAGGGGAAGATTAACCCCAGGAAGAGTAGTCCAGGTGAGCAATGTTGAAGATCCAAGCCCAAAGACAAAAGATGGATTCAAGACATATTGTGAATACAGGTTCTAAAGTGTTTGGAGACTTGATAAGTGATACCAAAAAAAAAAAAAAGTCAAGAGTGAGCTTGATATTTTATTCTTGGGTAAAACATTGTTTCTAGTTATATATGTTATATGTGTGTATGTGTGTGTTTGTGTATATATATATAATTTCTAGACTTCAATAAGCATTTCTCATTATTTCCAGGTATCATGAGAGTTGCCCAGGGAGATGTTCAGACCTGGACTTGATGGTGAGGTTTCATGGGTAGCTAAGTTGTGTCTCGCTGGCCCCCTTCCGGGTGGGCTTTGCAGCGCCACTCTCTCTCCCCCTTTCCAGGTCCCTTCCCAGCCAGACTGTGGGAGGCAGGAGGCCATGGTCAGTTCTGGGCCATAGCAGGTCAGTGTGCAGATTGCCACCAAGCGTTGCTGGGAAGACCAGGTAGTCACCCTTGCTCGTTGCTTCACCAATACGTAAGTACACCTGGAGAATGGAGCATGGTGGAAGCTCGTGGTTTAACTTGGTTGATCATCAGTTTTTCAGCTACATCGCTGTCATCCACTAGGGTCTTCTGCTGCTTCCCCATTCACCACCTTCACAGGCAGTCTGCTTCCCCAGCAGAACTTGAGTTCTCGAGTGCTTGGGAAACTTCTGCCCCTTCACACTATTTCACACTAAAATATGCTTCTAGTGTATTTTAATTAAACAGGAGGCTGGTTGTTGGACAGAGATATATTTTATTATATCTCTCTTCCTAAGATCTTTAAATCAGAAATGAATACTGAATTTTGTGAAATATTTTCAGCATCTATTGTAATGTCTGATTCTCTCCTTTGACTTATGAGCATATTAAATCTATGTTAATAGACTTCCTAAGGGCTTCCCTTGTGGCTCTGATGGTAAAGAGCTGGCCTGCAAAGCAGGAGACTTGGGTTTGATCCCTGGATCGGGACATTCTCCTGGAGAATGAAATGGCAACCCACTCCAGTATTCTTGCCTGGAGAGTCCCATGGACAGAGAAGCCTGGCAGACTTAATGTTCCTGCAGTTCTGAATCCCACTTGGACATGATACGTTCATCTTTCAATGTACTGCTGGGCTCTGTTACTAATGTTTCATTCAGATTTTTGTATCAACATTCATCATTGAAATTGACTTACAGTGGAGGTGCTCAAAATGTGGTCTGGAGACCGATGGGGATCTCCAAGATCCTTTTAGGGGGTCTGCAAGGTCAAAATGCTTTTCATAGTAATTGCTGTTCAGTTGCTAAATTGTGTCCAACTCTTTGCCACCCTATGAACTGCAGCATGCCAGGCTTCCCTGTAATTCACTATCTCCTGGAGTTTGCTCAAACTTATGATCACTGAGTCGGTAATGCCATCCAACCACCTCATCCTCTGTCACCCTCTTCTCCTGCCCTCAATGTTTCCCAGTACTCCCTGGGGCCTCAGATGGGAAATAACCTGCCTGCAATGCAGGAGACCTGTGTTCAGTCCCTGGGTTGGGAAGATCCTCTGGAGAAGGGAATGGCTACCCACTCCAATATTTTTGCCTGGAGAACTCCATGGACAAAGGAGCCTGGCAGGCTACAGTCCATGGCTTCACAAATAGTCAGACATGACTGAGGGACTAACACTTGATCGAACCCGGGTCTCCTGCATCGAAGGCAGGCACTTTAACCTCTAAGCCACCAAGGAAGCCCTTCACAGTAATACGAACACATATTATCCTCTTTCTCTCCCATTCTCTCAGGGATGTATCAGAGTTTTCCAGAGACTGCACAACGTGTGATATCTCAAACAGACTGCATGTAAAAAGCAGATAGGAAATTCCATCTATCTTCTGTTTAGCCAGACATGAAACGGTTTTGAAGAAATGGGAAACAATGCCAGTTTAATGTAAATTTCTTTTTTATTTTAGAAGATTTGGTTATTTGAATATAGGTTGTTAATATCTAATGGTTCTACTGTGGTTATCTTAAAAATGCATAATCTAATAATTTCTGCTTTAATTTCTAGCATGTTAACTATTGATAAATATTACTCCTATAAACAAAAGCTCTTTAGGATTTTCAGTAATATTTTTCAAAGTGTAAAGGTGACCTGAGACCAAAAGGCTTGAGAACCACTGGCTATGGTTTTCCATCATCTGCCTTTGTCAGACTTTGGTATCACCATTCTTCGTGAAAAGAACTGGAGAACACTCCTTTAATTTAACTGAGGTATAATTGACATGTAACATATTAGTTTCAGGTATACAATATAATGGTTTGATATTTGTATTTTTGCAAAATTACCTCTACAGTAAATGTAGTTAATTTCTACCACCCCACATAGTTACAATTGTTTTTCCTTGTGATGAAAACTTTTAAGATCTATTCTTTCAGCAACTTTCTCTTAGAGCTTTCCTTCTTGCTCTGTGCTTTGCATAAACTTACAGCTGGAGAATAATAAATAATTATGTCATGTGATTAAATATACTAGCCATCTACTCCTTGAAGATGTTAACTATAACTTTCTATTTCTTTCCTGATTGCTAGTTTTTAGGTTTAAAATTTTCACCTACACTCAATTTTGATCATTTATCAGCTCCTAGTAACAGCTATAACACTCAGATTTTCCTACTCATTGTTTTGTGTTGTACAAAATATTTCCCCATAATACCTTGTGATATTTTCTACTTTCCCAATTTTGGATATTTTCAAAATCTTTTCAAAAAATTAAACTAGCCTAGTATCTTGTTATTTTATAGAAATTTTATTTTTATTTCAGAAAACTGTTGGTTTGGTAATGAACCTGTTTCCTCTGGCTGCACCCTCTTGAGTCTCTTCAGCTAACCCAGACAGGTATGCTAACCAGGGCCTTGAGACCGTGGCTGGGAGTTATTTCCTGCAGATGATGAACATGCATGCTGCTGGTGCTGCTGCTGCTGTTGCTAAGTCGCTTCAGCCGTGTCCAACTCTGTGTGACCCCATAGACGGCAGCCCACCAGGCTCCCCTGTCCCTGGGATTCTCCAGGCAAGAACACTGGAGTGGGTTGCCATTTCCTTCTCCAATGCATGAAAGTGAAAAGTGAAAGTTAAGTCCCTCAGTCATGCCCGACTCTTAGCGACCCCATGGACTGCAGCCCACCAGGCTCCTCCATCCATGGAATTTTCCAGGCAAGAGTACCAGAGTTGGGTGCTATTGCCTTCTCTGATGAACATGCATAGCTATAACCACTAGAATGAAGCTGCAAGTCTTGATTATGCTCCTGTTAGAGCTCTTAACTCATCAAGTGATGTCAAACAGACTGCTTCATGTTCCTGAGCCCTAGGATCATCTATATACTTAGAAAAGAGAGCAGTCTCTAGAGCCTCACTGGGCTTCTGGAAGGATTGGCTGCTGCCTTTATTGCAGTGGTCAAGATGGTGGCCTTGCTTTCCCTTTGGTTCTAAGGCTCCTTGGAGAGCCACCTCCTAACCTCAGATTTTTAAAATATGTATATATTTATTTCGCTGTGCTGGGTCTTAGTTGTGGCATGTGAACTCAGCTATGGCATGTGAGATCTAGTTCCTTGACCAGGGATTGAACCCGGGCCCCTTGCTTTGGGAGCATGGTTTTTGAGTCATTGAACCACCAGGAAAGTCCCCTAGCCCCATCTTTTCCTAATAAGGCCATATCTGTGACTTTTTATTTTTATTTTAATTGGAAGATAATTACTTTACAGTATTGTAATGGTGTTTGCCTTACATCAACATGAGTCAGCCACGGGTATACTTGTGCCCCCCAATTCTGAACCCCTCCCACCTCCCTCTCCACCCTATCCCTCTGGCTTTGGGTGCCCTGCTTCATGTATCCAACTTGCACTGGTCATCTATTTTACACAAACATATGGAACGCTTCACAGATTTGTGTGTCAGCCTTGCACAGAAGCCGTGCTAATCTTCTCTGTTTTGTTCCAGTTTTAGTATATGTGCTGCCAAAGCAAGCACCGTATCTGTGATTTCTTTGCTTCTCACTTTGTAGTTACCTGGGTGGTGAAAGCGAGCATCCATGATTTGGCCAATGGCTGCCCTCAGGTAAGAGGCCTTGGCGCCCCCTTCTCTCCAGCCTGCCTGGGCACCAGCATCACTGACTGCTGCATCCCCACAGATCATGGGCCTCCCCCAGCATTGGCCAGAGGTTGGTCATTCATAAATGTTTCTGGCCCAGAGTACAGGGTTTGGACTGAGTCTCCCTTCTCTTTATAAAGAGAGAAACAGGATTTAAGAGCCAATTCCAGGTTTGTCGGTTGTGTCTAGCTTCACAGTCGAGGCCTCCTCCTCTCCTGGGAACCCTCTACTGCCCACAAGCCAGCTTTCCCTCGGTTCCCGCCCCGCAAGACTGCAGAACAAGCTACGGTCGTTTAGGGATCCCTCCCTGCAGCCCTTGTCTACCTGGAGCCGTGCGGGCACTGACAAGGGGCATCTGACAGCATCCCACCTGGAGACCGGGTACCCTCACTTCATGCTGTTTCCCCTTCAGGGGGAGTTCAAGCACTCAGGCTCCATGAGCCTCCCTTCTTCCATGGGCTTATTTAACACTCCTTCTGTCTTACTAGAAAAGGGCCGTCACCTACCTCGCAGGCTACCCTGCCTCCTGCAGCACCCCTGCGGACTACAACTTGGCACCACCGCAGCTGGTAGACTTGCTTCACTTGCATCACCACCTTCTTCCAGCCCGAGTGCCTGTGGGAGGCAATGGGCAGCTGCTTTCAGCGTGGGGCACAGCCACAGGATGGGGGCCCCATGTACATCTGCGATCGGCCTCACACGAGTGTCCCGGGAACCTTCCATCCCCTCAGCCCTTCACAGACTCCTGACTTGCACACCTGCTCTCAGCGTCTCTCACACTGCCCCTGACGTGTGAACAGGTGAGGACCCTTACCCTGTGTTCACGAAAAGAAACTGCGGCTTATAAAGCTGAGGTGACACAGTCAGACAACTGCAGATGCAGCGCCTGCACTAGACTCCGCTTAAGCCCAGCCATCCTTGCACAGCCCGGCTTTGAGGCTAATTCCACGCTGCTCTGGTGCCGTGCCGCCCTTCCCAGCCCACAGCGGGTCCCTGCTCATTCATTATTTCCATGGTCACGTGCAAGTCTCCGTTGAGCGCCCTCTTTCTGCCAGATTCTCAGTTAGGCTCTGGGGATGCAAAGGCAAATAAAACAACCCGTGATTTCTAGCATGGGGTTTACAAAGGGTGTGTGACTGTTCTCAGTACAAGGTGATAAACACGGTGACATACATGTGAACTGTGTTCAGAGGGAACAAAGAGAAGGGAGTGACTTCCTAGAACTATCAGGGAAGGCTTAGCTAAGGATTAGTCACTTCTGCTGCGTCTTAAAAGAATTAGAAAATATTTAGGGAAACAGAAGGGAAGGCTTTCATTCAGAAGGACTGACATGAACAAGGGATCAGAAAGGCTGCGCAGAGGGATAGTCGGGGCAAGGGGGGGCAGTCCTATGAATCTGGTGCTTTGACAGGGGAAACTGAGTGGAGATTACCTTAAATTACAGCCTGAGTTCTGGTTGTAAAGGGTCTCATGTTGGTGCTAAAAATGTTAGACTCTATCTTGTAGTCAAGAGATGGGAACTATTGCCCTTCTAGCATGGAGGGAGGGGAGGGGGAAGATCTGTACTAAAGATAAACTACTCCGACAGTAGAGAAGATCCATAGATGTAAGAGCCCAAATAAAATACGCTGAGGACTACAAGGGTGACAAAAAGGAAAAAGTAGTTTCAAAAAACATTGTGTCCACAGATTCAATAAGATTTGATGATCGATAATGCTTAAAATGGAGGAAAGAAAAAGTCACACACATACGCAAATACCTTCCAGGTACCTGACTCAAGTGATTGTGTAGATAAATGCTAATAGTTTATTACCACTTGTGCCCCCCAGGAAGCTCAAACCATTATAATAGTTGACATTTATTCCTTACTCTGGGCCAAAGCCTTTATGTGCATATAATCCTCTCAGTAAACCTGAGAAATTGGTACTATTCTTAACCCTAATTTTACAGATGAAGAGAATGAAGCTCAGTGATCAATTTCTTTGTTCCAGTAAGTGGCCTAATAGGGATTCCAAGCCAGGACTGTCTGAATCAGAACCTGGTGCCCCTAACCACTACACTATACTGCCTCCGCAAGTACTCTTGGCCCAAAAAAGAAATATTATAGCAGAAGCAGATGTGGGGCGGGTGTGAGGGGTACAGATGAATTAAGGTTGTATCAGGTAACTTTGTGGGATGTCCAGCTACAGATGTCTAGGGATTAGGAAAACAGCCACGGATGATGTGATTTGAGAGGTAGCAGATATGGGCGACGGTGAGGGTTGCAGCCTTGGAAAAGGCTATTTTCAGAGGAAAAGGAGCAAAGGGGGAGACGAGAAGCTGAGGAAAGGCTGAAGGAGTGAGCAGAAGGGGAGGGGGAGAAGGACAGAGCATGGACGCTGGGGAGAGAGCTTAGGTTTCAAGAAGAAGGATGCTCAGTAATGTAAAATGCTGGACAAAATCTAGCCCTGTAAGAATGGGGAAAGAGGTCTTTTGATTTGGCCATTGGCAGCTTGAGGGTAATCTTAGTAAGTCAAGATTCCAAGGTGTGACGGCTCAAGAAGGAGAATAAACAGGAGCTGACAAAGAAGCCACAGGAGAGAGAGATGTCCCTCTCTGAAGAATGGTCTCCGAGCACAGTGGCTAGTCTCTGGGCTGCTGATGCTCCTGGCTTCAGGATTCATGGATGGAGACTGATACACTAGCATGATCCTGATAGCCACTTACTTCTCAGCCTTAGTCTTTGAAGGCACTGTATTAAAATCATGTAACCTCTTTCTTATTCTCACAGCCATCACTTATAAATGTTTCAGGTAATGTAATATTCTTTGACAGCTTGCCAAGAAACATCACACACCTTTTAATTCACACAGTAGAATCCTCTTTCCTTTTGTTTTTACAAATAAAATGCCCAAATATCCCCTAAAAATATATTCTGCCTTTTTTTTCTAGACATAAATTGACCTTAACAAAGAGATTTCTTGCCTTCAAGGTGGAGAGAAGGCCAAGAAGTTACCGCAGCTCAGCATCGTCATCCTGCCTCTGAAGGCGCCAGGTGTTTGTGCGTCCCTCCTCCATGGATGCTGTGGACGGCGCTGTGGCTTCCCTTCTCGGGAGGCAGGGATTCCTGCTGGTACGCTCACCGCCCACCGTCTCTCTCTTCTCTCACAATGCTCGTGGGGGACTAGGGAGTTGGCAGCCTGTGGGAAAGATTCTAGTTGTTACCTGGTGGCTTGGTAAGGGGGCCTCTAGTGGAGCTGCTGGAACAATGGGAGCTTAGAATCTCCAGGATGCTTAGGGACCCTCTGTAGACAGTTTTAAGGGCCTTCTTTAAAGAATGGAATAGTCCTTTATAAAAGCACTTTTTTTTGGATTTTCAGAAGCACCCCATTCCAGATAGGAAATAAGGAAAAGGGTCTTCCTTTTATATTTTCAGGGTTCAGTTTCCTTTCTCCTGGCTTCCAGAATCACATCATTACTGATTGCAGCATAGAGTAAGGCAGGCAACTCTATGGCTTCAAAAGATCTATTTCATCCTATTTGGAGAGGTAAACTATAGTCAATAAATCATGCATTCATTATTCCTCCTCAGTTCTCACAAGACTTATTATTAACATATGTAAATTTTATGTGTTAATAATTGAGGTTTCCCAGGTGATGCAGTGGTAAAAGAATCCACCTTCCAATGCAGGAGACGCAAGAGATGCAGGTTCTATCCTTGGGTCAGCTTACTGGAGCTGGGAGCAGGGAGGGAGGGATGGGGAGTTATTGTATTAAAATATAATTTCAGTCTTGCAAGATGAAAAGAAGTTATGGAGAAGGGTGGTGATATTGGTTGCACAATAATAATGTCTTTAATACCACTGAACTACACACTTGAAATGGTTAGGACGGT
Organism: Madoqua kirkii; assembly: GCA_006408675.1. Taxonomy (NCBI): domain Eukaryota; kingdom Metazoa; phylum Chordata; class Mammalia; order Artiodactyla; family Bovidae; genus Madoqua; species Madoqua kirkii. The sequence goes on from SJYC01131421.1 coordinate 21,744, forward strand.
AAGTTTTATATTATGTGTATTTTGCTACATTTTTTTAATTGGGAAAAAAAGGACAGAAGACACCATGATGTTCTCAGAGTTGACCCCTTAAAATGATTAAGTCTTTGTCATCTCCTCAGACTTGTTATACCTGGATCATTCTCCCTCACTATAAATTCTTTCTCAGGAATCTGTTCAGCCCTAAGTAAATAGACGTCTGTAATTCCATCCCATCCCTGTTCAAACATCCCTGGAAGAGTCTGAAACCACTTGGGCTCAAACTGAAACCCATTCCTACATAAGAAAATTACCTATGTCCTATAGATACTCCATACACCATAATTATTGGGGTTAATTTCTGTGTTACACATAAGATTCTGGGCACAAGATCAAAAAGTGAAAGGAAAGAAGCAAGAAATAAGCTCCTAATGCTTGTTGAAGCTTGATTTAAGAGCCAATGAAAGAAACGTTTCTGTTTCAGGGAGGGTGTCTGGCTCCTCAAACGAAGTCCTGGAGGTGCCCAACGAGTCCAAGTCTCAGCCCTGTCAGACCAGAAACTCAACTGTGTCAAGATTTTCTCAGTGAGGAGGCTCCAGGAAACAAGTCCCAGGATCAGCGGAAGGGTTTATAAACACAAAGGTGGGTGTTTTAATGCACGGCTGGACAGTTCACTTCTAGTGAATGGAATATGTGATATGGGATATGCACATCCACTCTTCCCAACTTCTACTGTCAAACTTTTTTGAAGGACAACAGAGACCAGGCATCACCCTCAGGGGCAGCCCCGTCACCCTTCCAGTAATCAGAACGCTCTGATGCCAAGCAGGGTAGTAAACACTGGAGCTGAGCTCTGCTCTCTGACTTCCCTTCTCTCAGGCCCCATGAATACCCGTCTCATGTTAACAGTCTGTCTTCAGGATAGACTGTAATACAATGACTCAGAGCATAGATTTCTTAACCATAGTGGTGCTACATACAGCATACTGCACCCTAAACAATGTGATCAGATTTGGGTATTCCCTAATATCCACAATCATCTGTTTATAAACAATGTCCTGGATTGTAATAAGACTAGCCCAGTGCCTGCATATAGTAGACATTCAATGATGGTTAATAAAGTGCCACCTGTTACAGAAAGCTGTTGCTGCTGCTGCTAAATCACTTCTGTCGTGTCCAACTCTGCGAGACCCCACAGATGGCAGCCCACCAGGCTCCCCCGTCCCTGGGATTCTCCAGGCAAGAACACTAGAGTGGGTTGCCATTTCCTTCTCCAGTGCCTGAAAGTGAAAAGTGAAAGTGAATTTGCTCAGTTGTGTCCAACTTCTAGCGACCCCATGGACTGCAGCCCACCGGGCTCCTCTGTCCATGGGATTTTCTAGGCACGCTAGTCTCGCTCATTGTGCGTCAATTCAAGCCATCCTTGGGAGTTCTAGGACCACATGAATTTGCCCCTGTAGACAATCAACTCACATAGTAGGCATTCTAGTTTCCTTAGAATAAGACTTGCTTTGAACAATATACATTAACAAAAGTGGAATAGGGAAGATTTGAATTACTGTTACATAACTGTATTGTTCTCAGGTGTTTGCATCCTGAAAACCCATTCCAACAAGACTGTGGTTCCAAATTGTTTTGAATGAAATCAAATTGACTTGAAACAGATAATGAACATGACAATGTAGCTGAAATAATGTTTTCTCAAAAATAAGTATTTTGAACCACTGCTGTTTATCAATAATTCTAATATACTCTGGAGTATTTTATATATCTTTTCACATCTTGAAAAAGTTTTGGTCATTTTTTTCCTAACTTAAGGTGTGGGGGAGGCTGACTTGCTTTTATGCCACTAATTCCTGCCCAGCTCATAATTTAAATATCCAGGATAAGAACTCTAACATGATGTATTGCAAGGGGCTAGTAGGGCTTTTCTTTTTGATGGGATATGGATGCTTTTTAGGCTTTTATTAGATTTCTCTCTTCATTTAATCAACAAACATTTGTCAGTGGCTCTATCTGCATCAGGTATCTAGTCACAAAGGATACTTCAGTGAGCAAAATGGACAAAAATCTAGTGGAGATGGGCAGGCAGATAATAAAGATGTAAAAAAAATATAGCAGTTGGTAATAAATGATAGAGTGAAATAAATCAGGGATGAGCAATAGTGAATGCAAAATAGAAGGATGTTTGCAATTTAAAAAAATCTGTGGTCCAGGGAAAACTGATAAAAAGACATCTGAGAAAAGATCTGAAGGTGGTAAGGGTGAAGGCTAGGTAGATATCTGGAGACTAAAGCATTCTAGCCACAGAGAATGGCAGGTGCTAAAGACCTGAGGTGGGAGCATGTCTGAGACATACCGAAACCCACCAGAAGGTCAGTATGCCAGGAGAGGCGTGAACACAGGGAGATCAGAGAAGCTGGGTGGGAAGGCAGCTTGCGTGGGACCTTATGGGCTAGCAGAAAGACACTGGGTTTTCCTCCAACTGAAAAGACATTGGGTTTTATAGTTTTACTCCAAGTGAAAAGACAAGACATCAAGTGGAGAAGCAGGGCCTAAACCCACTTAAACAAGTTCACTCTTGCTCCTGTGTTGAAACTAGACTGCTGGGAGAAGGCATGGGACAAAGCAAGGAGATCAGTTGGGAGACTATTGCAATAACCAGGGTGAAAAAGTGACATCTGAGTAGAAGCAGCAGACATGGTGAGAAGTAGACAGACACTGAACTAAGAGCCAACACGACTTCCAGAGAAAGTGAATTAAGGTATAAAAGGAGAAGTAAGAAATGACCCCAGTGGTTTTGGCCTGAGCAACTGGAAGTACAATGCTGCCATTTCCTGAAATGAGATGTTTTGAACAATGTACACTAACCAACCTGGCAAAGAAAGGATCTAAACTATTTACATACAATCTCAGGTATTCTCCTCCTGAGATGACTTCCTTAGATGGCTATAAGGCACAGGACTCTGGGGAAGAATAGTGAGTTTGTATCTGATCACGTTAAGTCTGAATTGCCTATTGCCATTCAAGAGGAAATAGCAAGTGGACAGTTGAATATATGAACATGGAGTTCAGGGGGAAAGATCCAGCCTGCATATGTAGAATAAGCATATTGTTGATATTTAAACTGTCATGGGACAAGATCACCAAGGAAGCTGAGATTTGAGTTCTGGAGCACTTTGATGTTTACAGGTGGTAGAAACGAGAAGCAATTGATGGAGAACTGATCTTTAGGTTTTGTACCAATGGTATACTGAAATCTCAACAATGGTGGCGAGAGTGAAAGCTTTTTTGGAGTAGACTCAAGAGAGAATTGGATAGACAGATTTGAAGATGATGTGTATAGGTAACTCCTTCAAGAAATTTTATTGTAACTGGAAACTCAGAAATGGAATAGCATGTCAATGTAGATATGGAAGTCAAGAGAAGGTTTTACCACTTTTTAAAAAATTGATTTATTTTTGGCTATGTTGGGTCTTCATTGATGCCTATGGGTTTTCTCTAGTTTCAGAGAGTGGGAGCTACTCTCTATTGGGGTGCAGAGGGTTCTCGTTGCGTGGCTTCTCTTGTTGCTGAGCACGGGCTCTAGGTGTGGGCTTCAGCAATTGCAGCATGTGAACACAGTATTTGTAGCTTGAGGGCTCTCGAGGTGTGTCCCCTGCATTGGCAAGTAGATTCTCAACCACTGGACCACCAATTTTTTTAACATGAGAAAAGTTACAGAACACATGTAGCCTGCCAGGAATTGTCAAGCAGAGAGAAGGAACTGATACCTGTTTTTGAAAGGAAACTGATATCTACTTTCCTTTTGAAAGGAAAAAATGGAAGAATTGCTGGGGCAAATGGGACCGTGGCAGGTGATACACGGTAACAGGAGGGAAGGCAGAGAAAAAAGATGCCTTTCTACACTTCTATACCATTTTTTCCACATGGAAGAAACTTACACTTGCTCTTCATCAGACTACAGGCTCCGAAAGACTGAAATCTTAGTACTAATAACCCAATTACAGTCCTTTCTCCAAAACCATCATTTGACATTTCTGGGCTTCAATTTGGCAGCTGAAAAGTGGAAGGTTTCTTTAAATGTAAAGTCACGAATTGAGTTTAAGTTTTATGGCTCACGAACAAAATGCTTTTTACGCATTGACTGTATCATGGGTTGGCAGGGTATAGGGGAAAGACCTACATTCAGGAACATGGCCTTGTGTCTTAGCTTTGTGACCTTGCACAAGACATGGACTCTCTTGGAGGTTCTTTTTTCCAAACTAAAGTGGTCGTAAAAGGATCACAGTAATTTCAGAGGGAAATCTTCCACTCTGCGAAGTGCTTTGTAAACCCTACAGTTCCATGAGAAAAAATGTTCTATCATGATTCTCAGAATGGAAGCTTTAGCCTGTTTTTTTCCATCTTCACTTGTGATTGCTTTCGAAAAAAAAACAGAAATTGCTGATTGTATTCAACTAGGAGATGGGAATGCCTTCTTCTATATCTTTCTTTGGGACATTTCCCCCTTCTCCCTTGCTGGAGACCAGCCTTTCTCCTAATACAGGTCTGAGGCTCCTGGCCCAGGCAGGCAGCCACACGGGTCTGTGTAGGTGGAACTCCACCCCTGGAAGCTTCATTTGCTGTCCTAGTTACTACCTGTTGTCTCCACAGCCCAAGCTGTGAACTCACAATTACACACTGCCTTCTGGAGGCTCTGCCCCAGCCCCGCCACAACAGATGCTGTTTGGGAAGAGGTGAAGTGACTGCTAAAAACATTGAGGGGAACTCGACTAGCATCATTGGTGAAGCTCTGCCCACAAAGCTGCTCAGGGAGGATTCTTCTGGGTGTGGGAGGGACAACAGGAAAAGGACTCCTCAAGCTAGTCTCCCTTTTTGAAATGTTTTTATTTTCTCTCTCTCTCTCTCTCTCTCTCTCTCTCTCTCTCTCTATATATATATATATATATATATATATAAACTGAAGTATATAGCTGATATATAATGTGCTAATCTCTGCTATGCAGCAAAGTGATTCGGTTTTACAAATATGTGTACATTTTTTTTATATTCTTTTCCAATTGTGGTTTATCATAGGATATTGAATATAGTTTTCTGTGCTATATAGTAAGACCTTGTTGTTTATCCATTTTATATATAAACACTTACATTTGCTAACCCCAACCTCCCACTCCATCCTACCCCCAACCCCCTCCCACTTGGCAACCACACATCTGTTTTCTATGTCCATGATTGTTTCTATTTCATGACACTATCTCAAGCTATTCTTTTGATTCCTCCCAAAGATAGTGTTTCTGGCAAATTCGGTCACTCCCAGGGTCTCAAGCCTTTTGTCTTTATAAAGTCTTATCCCATCAGGCCTGAGTCAGCCCCAAATTGCCAGGAGCTTGCCAAGTTTTTCATGCCACATTTCTGTTCTACAAGTCCAGGTTGAAACATTCCAGAAAGCAAAGCATTGCCATTGCTTTATGTCCGTTTGCAGGGCTCAGTGTTGAATTCTGATCAGGTAGCATAAATATTGTTGCTGTTTGGTTGTTCAGCCATAGCCAACTCTTTGGTGACTCCATGGACCATAGCCCACCAGACTCTTCTGTCCAGGGGATTTCCCAGACAAGAATACTGGAGTGGGTTGCCATTTCCTTTGCCAGGCAATCTTTTCCACCCAGTGATCAAACCCAGGCCTCCTGCTTGGCAGGTGGATTCTTTACCACAGCTCCACCAGGGAAGCCCAGCATCAACATACTTTAGTTTAAAATCCTTGAAGAGGAAAACCGAGGAAATTCCAATTCAAGTAATATTCTGCCTAGGTCATGGTTGATTGCTTGAGTTCTCCATCTGTGTTCTCTTATAAAGTTCACCCTAATCGACTAAATTTGCCTGCCAAGGTCCTTTGTTCAGGATGACACTTTTGGACAAAGCACAGAGGACAGGAGAGAGCCAGGGTGCAGCAGAAGTGGTGGAATGGGTGAGCTGCTCACGTGGCCTGGCAGAGACAACACGTTGAAATTGTGGCCAAGCAACAGGAGACTGCTAAGATTTTAAAAAGATCCCATAATTAGAGCAAGGAGAACATTAAGATCAGAGGGGAGTGCCACCTCCTGCCTTCTCTTATCCAAATTACAGGAAATGTATTTTTAAGTAAATCTAAGTATAAATGAACAAGTCCTAAGAGACTTGTTGACAAAGGTCCATATAGTCAAGGCTATGGTCTTTCCGGTACTCATGTACAAATATGAGAGCTGCACAATAAAGAAGGCAGAGCACTAAAGAATTGATGCTTCTGAACTGTGGGGCTGGAGAAGACTCTTCAGAGTGCTTGGAAAGCAAGAGATCAAACCAGTTAATCTTAAAAGAAATCAACCCTGAATACTCTTTGGAAGGACTGAAGCTGAAGCTCCAATACTTTGGCCAGCTGACTCATTGGAAAAGACCCTAACACTGGGAAAGACTGAAGACAGAAGGAGAAGAGGATGAGATGGTTGGATGGCATCACTGATTCAATGGACATTAACTTGGGCACACTTTGAGAGATGGTGAGTGACAGGGAAACCTGGAATGCTGCAGTACTGTGAAGCTGCAGAGTTGAACACAACTTGGCACATGAATAACAAGAGACAAAACCAATTGTTCATTCAGTGTATTAGTTTCCCATTGCTGCTGTAAGAAATTACCACAAATCTACTGGCTTTAAGCAGCACAAGTTTATCCTCCTACAGTTCTTTTTTTTTAGTGTTCGTTTGGCCACATTGGGTCTCAGTTGCAGCACACAGGACCTTCATTGAGGCCTGCGGGCTCAGTAGTTGCAGTGTGTGGTCTCGATCATTGTGGCAAGTGGGCTTTTGAGCACGTGGCCTCTCTAGCTGCAGTGCTCGGGTTCAGTTGCCCCACGGCATGTGGGATCGTAACAGTGTCCCCTGTGTTGAAAGGCAGATTCTTATCCACTCTGCTACTGGGGAAGTCCCTGCCTTACAGTTCTAGAAGCCAGAGTTATAAAATCAGTTTCACTGGGCTAAAGTCAAGATATCAGTAGAGATACTTCCTTCAAAGGGCTCAAGGGGAAAATCCTTTCCCTTTACCTTTTCATCTTCTAGTGGTGCCTGTGTTCTTTGATTTCTGGCCCATTCCTCCATCTTCAAAATATGTCACTTTAATTGCTGCTTCTGGCATCACATCACCTTCTTATCTGTCCCTTCTTGTGTCCTTCTATTAAAAAAAAGTTTATTTATTTACTTATTTGGCTGTGCTGGGTCTTAGTTGTGGCATACGAGATCTTTGAGTTGTGACATACAGGACTCTGGTTGCAGGATGTGGGACCTAATTCCCTGACCAGGGATCAAACCCAGACCTGCCTGGGAGCATGGAGTCTTAGCCACTGAACCACCAGGGAATTCCCTCTTGTGTCCTTCTGATAAAGAAGATCACGATTGTGTGGGCCCATGAGACAGCCCAGGAAAGTCTTAACCCAAAATCTTTAATTTCACTGCAGCTATAAGGCAGCATTAGGCAGGACTGGGATGTGGTACATTTGGGTGACTCTTACTGAGCCTACCACAATTTAAGCTTAAAATGGCCAGAGTTCCTCATTTGTTCAAAGGATAAAATAGAAATAAATCATTTTCAAAGTTAAAAGCTAACGAAAAGCCCACAACAAGCTGGTGATTTAAGAAGCACATACTCTAAACGTCAACTCAGTCAGAGCACTGGTTTACCCCCAGGGAATTCTCAGCAATGAGAGAGGCTCGGTACTGTTTTATAGGCTCAGATAGTGACAACAGATGTTCATTCTTTCTTTTTTTTCCAGCTAACACTTGCTGAGAGGCTTCTCTTTGCTGGGCTCTCTTACCAAGCTGGGGATGTGGGGAGTGAGACATGTGCTCATGGTCTATTTCGGGAAATGAGTAGATGATGAACCAAAATCTGGCCGCACACGAGCATCTGAGGGACACATATAAAGCGTGTAGAAGGGCTGAGGAGATAGGGCAATCATCACCCTCTTGAAATTTCTGGGAGCCCAGATAAATGCCTGCCTTTGTGGCTCAAACAGTAAAGAATTTGCCTGCAATGGAGGAGACCTGGGATTGATCCCTGGGTCTAGAAGATCCCCTAGAGAAGGGAATAGCTACCAACTCGAGTATTCTTGCCTGGAGAGGAGCTTGGCAGGCTATAGTCCATAGAGTTGCAAAGAGTTAGACACAACTGAGTGACTAACACTTTCACGTTCATCCTGCCCCAAGATTAAGGAAAGCAAGATGTGCCATCTGCCCCTCAGTCACACAGAGGGACCATGCTATGCAGGGAACATGAGAAGAGAGACTAGAGGGTAAAAGCAAAACACTAAGAAAGCCGTAGAACAAAGTGAGGCATCTTTAGATCCAAAGGCAATAAAGACTTTTACTTGAATCAAAGGGAAAAAATGAAGTTCATTCATTCATTCATGCAATAAATCCTAGGCACTGTTCTAGGAGTTAAAGCAAAGTAAATCCTGTCCTCATGGAGCTTGTATCCTGGCAGGAAGAGAAAGACAGTAGGCTAGTAAGTAAGATATGTAGTTTATCATCTGGTGATACATCTTACAGAGACAAGCAAGGCATACAGAGTACCTTTGGAAAGGATTGGTTCTTTCTTCAGTATTTCTGGAGCATCTACCACGCATTGTATTTATTAGTATCTACTCTGTGTCAGGCAGTGTGCTAAATGCTACGGGGCAGAGATGAATGCCTTCACTCCTTTGTTAAATATTTATTAAATGTTATCTACATGACAGTCACTGTACTAAGCCCTGGGGACACAAAATCTCTGCCATAGTGGGATTTCCAGACTAATGTGAGTCAGACATTTAGCAATTAAATACTCAGAAATAGCAGTTACAAACCAAAGTAACAGCTATGAATAGAATGTAATATGTACATCTCCTTAAATTGGGGCATTGGAACAGGAATCTCTAAGGAAGTAATATTTGAACTGAAACCCAAATAAGAGTAAACGATATAAACAGTTGTTATAAACTATTGAAATCAGAGAACTATGGCATTGTCACAGGAGATGGGCAACTAGATCAATGTAAGAGAACAGGGAGGCCATAACCGGACTCATAAATATGTAACAACTGATATGTGACAGCGGTGGCATTGCAGGTTAGTGATCAGGTGCAAGCAATACAATAAATGTTACCAAGACAATGCATAATCCATATAGAAAAAATTAGACTGGATTCTGTGTACTTCACATTGTACACAGAAATCAATTCTGGGTGATTGAGAAACTTAAAAGGAAAAAACTTTAAGTCTTGCCAGAGAAAATATAGAATATTTTGACCTTGGGTAGGAATAGTTAAGTCACAAAAAGCGCTAACCATAAAGGGAAAAAGACTGAAGCTTGACACATTCGACCACATACGATTACAAACTTCTCTCCAAAGATGGAGGGAGAAAGAAAAACACTATGGAAGAAAAGAAGGAAGAGTAGCTGCCAACCAGGAGGAAACATTTGCAACTGATATAACTGGCAAAGAAGCAATCTCTAAAATATATATGACTCCTAAAAATCAGTGAGAAAAAGACAACTCAATACAAAGATGGGCAAAAGTCATAAGCAGGCGAGAGGACCAGGATGCAGAGGCAGCCACGTAATAAACAAGGGAAGCGAGGCAGGCCCCAGCTCCCAGCGCGGGGCCTCGGCTCCGCCCTGGAAGCCCCCGGATTGGGGTCCTGGGGACAGGGCTGGAGCAGAGCCGGAATCCCGCGAGAAAGAAGCTTCGGAACACTGGCCCTCAGAGTGGGGACGACGGAGGGGCCCACCGCCCGTCCTGGGTGCCCGTTTCCAGGCCTAGCTCCCGTCCCCGGAGTCCTCCCCGCCTCCCAGACAGCGCCCCTCCGACATGTTCAGCGGCTGGTTCCGGGTGGGTTCCCAGCAGCAGGGGCCCTGGCGGGAAGCGGCCAGAGAAGCCAGGGCGGGAGCCGGGGAGAGTCCCCCGGAACCAGCCTTAAGGAGCCCGGAGACAGTGTCATCCCGGGGCCTGGGAGGGGCCGGCACTGGGCGGGGCGGAGCCTAAGAAGGCCCGGTGCGGGCGGGGATCTCCCAGCGTGAGAAGAGGGCAGGAAGGACCTTTCCCAAATCCACCCGCCGACGGGCCTCTCGCTCGAGGAGTGGCAGGGTGGGGGGCGGATGCGGGAGCCTCGCGGAGTCCCTGGCAGGTGAGTGCCCAGGCCTCACTGGCCTGCCTCGAAGCGTGTGGGTATCTTGAGTGCTAAGGTAACGGAGTATCCCAAATCAGCTGTTACGGGATCAAACTTGATTCAGTGGCCGAAGAATGGAGAAGAGGAAACTAAGTTCACAGATCAACTCCTTGCTCACCTGGCAGTATGTATTTAAAGAGTGAGGTGAGGTGAAGTCGCTCAGTCGTGTCCGACTCTTTGTGACCCCGTGGACTGTAACCTACTAGGCTTCTCCATCCATGGGATTCCCCAGGCAAGAAAACTGGAGTGGATTGCCATTTCCTTCTCCAGGGGATCTTCCGACCCAGGGATCGAACCTGGGTCTCCCGCATTGGAGGCAGATGCTTTAACCTCTGAGCCGCCAGAGAAGCCCATTTAAAGAGTAACAAGGATAAAATGCATTAGTCTATGGGGAAGGGGCAGGGCTTTGTATGAGGGAGTGAAGTGCTACCCCCTTTTTATCCATTTTTGGTCCTTAATGTCTGGCCCTGGCTACCAGTGCTGCGCTGTGCTTAGTCGCTCAGTCATGTCCTACTCTTTGTGACCCCACTAGGCTCCTCTGTCCACGGGGATCCTCCAGGCAAGAATACTGGAGTGGGTTGCCATGCACTCCTCCATGGGAACTTTCCAACCCAGGGATCAAACCCAGTCTCCCGCATTGCAGGCAGATTCTTTACTCTCTGAGCCAGCAGGGAAGCCCAAGCATACTAGAGTGGGTAGCCTATCCCTTCTCCAGGGGATCTTCCTGACCCAGGAATCAAACAGGGATCTCCTGCATTGCAGGTGGATTCTTTACCAGCTGAGCTCCCAGGGAAGCCCAGCTACTAACAGGTGTGTCATTTAATATGCTTATATAGTAAAATGAGGACTCAGGGTCTGCTGGAGGTCAGATTCATTGCCATTCTGGTCTCAACTGGTTCCATCTATTTTTTTCTTTTTTTCTTTTTGTGTGTGCATATAACTTCCTTTATCTCTGAACCCTTCAACTTAAAGATTTATGTCTACTCCTGCTAAGGGAGGGTGGGGTGGCAGTTGGCAGGTTGTGAGCAAGGACACTCTTGCTAAGGGTGAGAGTTGGTGGATTCTGAGCAAAGACCTGGAGCAGCCTTAGCACCGGGGGTACTCACCTGACCCCTACCTCTGCCTTAGCCAGACCTGGAAGGAGGGAGTAGAGGAGGGGAGCCCTATACCTCTTAGATGTCAACAGCTAATCCCCCCTCTTTAGCTCTGCCTGAGGATTGAGGCCTTCATTCCAAATTGTGTATCAGAAGAACCCCTCCACCTCAAGGGAGAGACTTCCAGGGCTTGCACCCTAGACTGTAGCCAAACTAGAGACAGATGGGCTTGAAAGGTCTGGTGACATTAGCACTTCTGGGCTGTCTGGCTGGGAGTTTAAAACCTCCCAGCTAGTCTGATCTGCAGCTGGCCCCTCTCCACACTCAGGTCTGCCAGAGGTTCAGCCTGCCTTCCATTCTGGTACCTTTACTTCTGCCTAGTTTCAGGCACAAAATTCCACGGTGGCTCAGAGGTTAAAAGCCTTTGCCTGCAAGGCGGGAGACCTGGGTTCAGTCCCTGGGTTGGGAAGATCCCCTGGAGAAGGAAATGGCAACCCACTCCAGTATTCCTGCCTAGAGAATCCCATGAAGGGAGGAGCCTGGTAGGTTACAGTCCACGGGGTCGCAAAGAGTCAGACACAACTGAGCGACTTCACTTTCACTTTCCAGCTTCACAAATGCCTTTGGTGTGGAGAGGGTTCCGCCGTGCCTGAGGGCTGGCCTGCCCAGGGGACAGGACAAGACCTGAGGGGCCTGCTCACGTTGTGTCCGGTAGGACCCGTCCCTGCTCTTTGCTGTCACTGTTATTGGGATCACTGTGCTCCTGTTTGCCCTGAAGAGCAAGAACGTGAAGAAGAGTCGTCACATCACCCTACAGAACTCTGATACCAAGTACCCACTGCCTTTGATTGAGAAAGAGGTGATGGGGCAGCCCTCCCCCTCTGCTGTCAGGGGTGGGGGTGGGGTGATGTGAGAGGAAGGCAAGGTGTGGAACATGTGGTGGCTGGGGAGGCCAGGGCAGTGGGGTGGGCATTCGTGGCCTCTGGTTTGCTCTCGGGAGCATACACATGTCTGTGTATGTGTGTGGAGAGCTCCTTTGCCAGGCATCTGAGCTGCCCAGCAAGACTTCCAGAAAGCTGACAGAGCCTGTCTCTACTTTACCAGCAAATCAGCCACAACACGCGGAGGTTTCGCTTTGGACTGCCCTCCCTGGACCACGCCTTAGGGCTTCCTGTAGGTGAGCGGGGGTTCTGTCACCAGCGGGACCTGGGTGTTCCAGGCACTCTGCTCCCATCAGAAACTCGGCTGAGGTGCAGAGGTTACCCTGCTACCTTGCTGAGCCACATAAGCTCAGAGAGCTGGGGAGATGGGCTTGGGGACAGTCCATTCCCTTTCTCATTGTCGCATTTGGGCTGACACAAAACTGACACTGTGATGCGCATTGAAAAGAAGTCAGAATGTCTAAGATCCCATTGTAGCTCCTTGCTGGGCAAGTGTAGGCGAGTCCCTCACCTCTCTGAGCCTCTGTCTATAAAATGGGGCTTCCCAGGCCTGTCTGCTCCTGGTGGTATTGTGAGAAGTGACGGATGGATGTGAAATTCAAACTGTAAAGTGCTGTGCACTTGGAGGGATGGGAGGAATTGATGTTCCCCTACTGTAGGGAGAAAGGCCCTGAATTTTGGAGAGGCAGGAGGAAATTGGTGTCCGCCCCCGACCCCACTACATGGATTCTCAGCAAGGGCTTCAGACCCATGCACACACAGAGGTACCCATTGTGGGTACGGGCCTGAACAGTCCTAGAGTTCCGAGTTAATACCGTTTCTAACCTGTACCAGGTGGCACAGTGGTAAAGAAATCACCTGCCAATGCAGGAGATGCAGGTTTGATCCCTGGGTCAGGAAGATCCCTTGGGGTAGGAAATGGCAACCCACTCCAGTATTCTTGCCTGGAAAATCCCACGGACAGAGGAGCTTGGTGGGCTACATAGGGTCACACAGAATCGGACATGACGGAGCAACTGAGCACAGCAGCACCAGTCTGTACCACCACCAGATGGCTGAGTCAGTCTTACTGTCTGCTAGGCCCAGAGCCTGAAAGTTTATGCAAACTGCTAGTGCTGTTTGCCTTCCTGGTGGAGATCCTCATCCAGAGCCTGCTTGTCCTGTGTGCAGGGGACAGAACCTTGACATCACCTCTTCAAGTGTGGACCCACCAAGCAGTTAGCCTGGCCCCTGAGCCTCCTTGCTTCTTCCGCTCTTCTTCAGCCCTAAGAGCTGAGTGTCAGCTTGCTTTCCAGCCCTCTGCCTAGCCTCTGAGGCCAGTCCTATTGGCAAGAAAACTAAAGAATGAAAACCTTTGAGAAGCAGAATTTCTTAGAAACTGCCATGACCCACTCTCCTCAGTCCTGATGTGGGCAGTGCACAGTTAGTGGGAACAGTAGTTTAGAGGCTTTTGGGAGAGTCAGCTACGAAGACTCAGGGAGTGCTCATGCGTCCCAGCTCTGCTGAAATGAAGCTGGTCAGAGATGGGGGCTTGGGACCAGTTGTGTGGACCCATTTTCTTTGAGCTTGCTGCCACGCCAGAACCAGGTTGTCTGCATCTGAAAGAGCCTTTCTAAGGTTTCCAGCATCAAAAGAGTTCTCAGCAGGAAGCTGCTGCAGGTGTTTATTCCTGGGTATCCCTGGTGACCAACTAGGCCATAGCCAGAGATATTGAGCTGGTCCCTTTTTAAATTTTATTGAAGTAAAGTTGATTTACAATGTTCTGTTAATTTCAAAGTGACACAGTTTTATAAATAGGGTCACACAGAATCGGACATGACGGAGCAACTGAGCACAGCAGCACCAGTCTGTACCACCACCAGATGGCTGAGTCAGTCTTACTGTCTGCTAGGCCCAGAGCCTGAAACTTTATGCAAAGTGCTAGTGCTGTTTGCCTTCCTGGTGGAGATCCTCATCCAGAGCCTGCTTGTCCTGTGTGCAGGGGACAGAACCTTGACATCACCTCTTCAAGTGTGGACCCACCAAGCAGTTAGCCTGGCCCCTGAGCCTCCTTGCTTCTTCCGCTCTTCTTCAGCCCTAAGAGCTGAGTGTCAGCTTGCTTTCCAGCCCTCTGCCTAGCCTCTGAGGCCAGTCCTATTGGCAAGAAAACTAAAGAATGAAAACCTTTGAGAAGCAGAATTTCTTAGAAACTGCCATGACCCACTCTCCTCAGTCCTGATGTGGGCAGTGCACAGTTAGTGGGAACAGTAGTTTAGAGGCTTTTGGGAGAGTCAGCTACGAAGACTCAGGGAGTGCTCATGCGTCCCAGCTCTGCTGAAATGAAGCTGGTCAGAGATGGGGGCTTGGGATCAGTTGTGTGGACCCATTTTCTTTGAGCTTGCTGCCACGCCAGAACCAGGTTGTCTGCATCTGAAAGAGCCTTTCTAAGGTTTCCAGCATCAAAAGAGTTCTCAGCAGGAAGCTGCTGCAGGTGTTTATTCCTGGGTATCCCTGGTGACCAACTAGGCCATAGCCAGAGATATTGAGCTGGTCCCTTTTTAAATTTTATTGAAGTAAAGTTGATTTACAATGTTCTGTTAATTTCAAAGTGACACAGTTTTATATCTTCTTCATATTCTTTCGCATGATGGTTTATCACAGGATATTAAGTATAGTTTGCTGTGCTATACAGTAAGTCCTTGTTGTCTATCCATCTAAGCCTGTTCTTTCTTAACCCATAGTCAGGCTTCAGGGCCCCTCAAAGACGCTGGTTTATGCCCCCGCCATTCTTTTACTCCTTCCCCCTGGATCTCTGCTCCTGTCTGCATATGCTCTCTCTGTCCTGTGCGCACACAGCTTCTCCTCCCTCAGATACTCTGGCAACAGAACTTCCTCTTGCCTTTGCCCCTTGCCATCTCTTGACTGCAGCTTTTGACCTCTCCACTATTGCCTTAGTCACTTAAGTTTCCTAGGTTGGATCCAACAGAAATCTGAGTGGCCCAGCTCATGATGCTGAATCCATAGGACTCTGGCCACCGTGATCTGCTCATGTCTACCCGAGAGACGCAGAATTGCATGGTTCAGAACTTCACTCTGCCCTTCAGCAGAGCCATGGGCCAGGGAGACACAGTGCTTCTGCTGGAACTCATGGTCTATGGATATCTAAATCCTGAGGCTCCACATACCTGTGAGCCCAGGCCTGCTCCATCCCAGGCAGCAGGATACAGATGAAGGGGCTGTGATTCATTCATAGACCGCAGTGATACATCCAGTTTAGGAAGAAATGACTTTATGAAGGCAGCATGTTTTGCTTTAAAAATGAAACACTTTTCTATAATTTTTAATACTAAGCCTCCAACTTTAGTTAGCTCTTCCTGCTCCACAGAGAACTTGGACACAGTAACACAATGACGGAGTCAGAGCAGGTGTATGAGGTGAAGTGGCTTGTTCAGGGCTGCACATGTGGTGATAAGGGCAGGCCTAGGATCCAGGCATCCTGGACTTGGACTCCTTCCCTTCTTGGTCCTCCTCCCATGCACCTTGCCACACTATGCACCCCCTCACCCCTCGAAGCTCAGTCCTTCAGAGCAGGAGTCCCCAGCCACCATCAGGTACTGGTCCGTGGCCTGTTAGGACCCAGGCCGCACAGCAGGAGGTGAGTGGTAGGCCAGCGAGTGGAGCTTTGTATTTACAGCTGCTCCCCATCGCTCACATTATTGCCTGAGCTCTGCCTCCTGCAGATCAGCAGCAGCATTAGATTCCCATAGAAACCCAAATCCTAGCCCTAAAGTCACGGTGGAATATCCTGATTGCCACAAAATGGAAATAAAGTGCACAATAAATGCAATGTGCTGGAATCATCCCCAGACCACTTTCCTGCCCTGGTCTATGGAAAATTGGTCTTCCACAAAACCAGTCCCTGGTGCCAAACAGGTTGGGGACCGCTGCTTTAGAGAGACCCTGGCTCCTGTTTAGGCTGGCCCTGCTCAGCCTTAACGTGTGGTGTCTTTTCTGTAGGTAACTATGTCCATCTCTTGGCCAGAATTGACGGTGTTCTGGTGGTCAGGGCTTACACGCCTGTGTCCAGTGATGACGACCTAGGCTTTGTGGACTTAATCATCAAGGTAAAGGATGCCTGCCACGTCCAGCTGCCTCACTGTTGCAAGCCTGTTCAGGGCAGTGGGTGGAGAAGGGGTGCATGTGCTGGACAGGGCTTCCTGGCAGTGGCATTTAACAGTGAAGCTGTCACCCTAGTGAAGTCTTCAGGGGTTCCTCAGAGCAACCGTGAGCACGGTGGATTTGCTCCTGACAGTTTCTGGTAGCAAATATATTCCTGAGTTGTATGTGGCTGCAGTCTCGGGTCTAAAGGTGTGAAAACTGTGCTGCTTTATTTTTCAGATCTACTTCAAAAATGTACATCCTGATCACCCAGAAGGGGGGAAGATGACTCAGTACTTGGAGAACATGAAAATTGGGGACACCATCCTTTTTCAAGGGCCATCTGGGTGCCTGTTCTATCATGGGTCAGGTACTGGGAGCTTCACACTAGGCCTCCAGCTGGGAGGAATATCCCCACTCTTGTTGCATCATTCTAGAAAATTCCCAAGATTTGAGTCACATGCTCTTGTCCTTGAAGCCTTCATACATTCATTCACATACCCACTTTATGAGATTATAAGGTTCATGAAAGTAAGGAGGTGATTTGGTATTTCCTCATCACTGTATCTCCAGCACAGTGCCTGATACACAAAAGGCACTTACTTGGCTGTTGCTGAAAAATGGATAAAGGGTTGATGGATGGAAGGAATGCACACTCATCCATTGGCTCACATACTCATCACTTACTCATTCACTAGCTTGGGTGAGAGTGCTCTCTGAGGCTCCGTGTTATCTTCAGCATGCCTTCCTCCTTCCTCAGGAGAAAAGATACAGTTATTCCCCAAGAATGCACCAGCTCTATTCCCGCTTTGGGCCCTGGTGGACCAGGGTTGGCTGAGGAGGCCCAAGATGATGTTTGTGCAAGTTGCAGATATGAGAAGTACCCTCTTGTGATTTCAGGGAAGTTTGTATTCAAACCATACAAAACAAGTGAGCCTGAAACTAAACTGGTGCATCAGCTGGGAATGATTGCTGGGGGCACAGGTAAGAGGCTACTGGGGACTTCATCCACAGGGTGAACCCTGAGACCTTTCTCACTTTGGAGTCATGGTCCTGGAAGAGGCGATGTAAGAGATTCTTTCCCTGGCTGTTTGAAATGGGAAAAGTCAATGGCAGTTCTTGACTCTGACCCTGGCTGCCCTGCTCCCCTTAACCAACATGGGGGCTACACCAGGAGCCCCTGGACCTTCTAAGGAGAGTTTTGGTGGGGCAGGCTGGGCCGGCCCACACATGGGCTCCCAAGGGCTCCTGGATCCTATTCAAGCCTGATGCTCCCTATCCCTCGAAAATGAATGCCTGAAAGATGAGAACAATCATGTAATGTGAACTACTAAGCGCCAGGCACCATAATGGGCATTAAAAAAAAAAAAGACACAGTGCTTCTGCTGGAACTCATGGTCTATGGATATCTAAATCCTGAGGCTCCACATACCTGTGAGCCCAGGCCTGCTCCATCCCAGGCAGCAGGATGCAGATGAAGGGGCTGTGATTCATTCATAGACCGCAGTGATACATCCAGTTTAGGAAGAAATGACTTTATGAAGGCAGCATGTTTTGCTTTAAAAATGAAACACTTTTCTATAATTTTTAATACTAAGCCTCCAACTTTAGTTAGCTCTTCCTGCTCCACAGAGAACTTGGACACAGTAACACAATGACGGAGTCAGAGCAGGTGTATGAGGTGAAGTGGCTTGTTCAGGGCTGCACATGTGGTGATAAGGGCAGGCCTAGGATCCAGGCATCCTGGACTTGGACTCCTTCCCTTCTTGGTCCTCCTCCCATGCACCTTGCCACACTATGCACCCCCTCACCCCTCGAAGCTCAGTCCTTCAGAGCAGGAGTCCCCAGCCACCATCAGGTACTGGTCCGTGGCCTGTTAGGACCCAGGCCGCACAGCAGGAGATGAGTGGTAGGCCAGCGAGTGGAGCTTTGTATTTACAGCTGCTCCCCATCGCTCACATTATTGCCTGAGCTCTGCCTCCTGTCAGATCAGCAGCAGCATTAGATTCCCATAGAAACCCAAATCCTAGCCCTAAAGTCACGGTGGAATATCCTGATTGCCACAAAATGGAAATAAAGTGCACAATAAATGCAATGTGCTGGAATCATCCCCAGACCACTTTCCTGCCCTGGTCTATGGAAAATTGGTCTTCCACAAAACCAGTCCCTGGTGCCAAACAGGTTGGGGACCGCTGCTTTAGAGAGACCCTGGCTCCTGTTTAGGCTGGCCCTGCTCAGCCTTAACGTGTGGCGTCTTTTCTGTAGGTAACTATGTCCATCTCTTGGCCAGAATTGACGGTGTTCTGGTGGTCAGGGCTTACACGCCTGTGTCCAGTGATGACGACCTAGGCTTTGTGGACTTAATCATCAAGGTAAAGGATGCCTGCCACGTCCAGCTGCCTCACTGTTGCAAGCCTGTTCAGGGCAGTGGGTGGAGAAGGGGTGCATGTGCTGGACAGGGCTTCCTGGCAGTGGCATTTAACAGTGAAGCTGTCACCCTAGTGAAGTCTTCAGGGGTTCCTCAGAGCAACCGTGAGCACGGTGGATTTGCTCCTGACAGTTTCTGGTAGCAAATATATTCCTGAGTTGTATGTGGCTGCAGTCTCGGGTCTAAAGGTGTGAAAACTGTGCTGCTTTATTTTTCAGATCTACTTCAAAAATGTACATCCTGATCACCCAGAAGGGGGGAAGATGACTCAGTACTTGGAGAACATGAAAATTGGGGACACCATCCTTTTTCAAGGGCCATCTGGGTGCCTGTTCTATCATGGGTCAGGTACTGGGAGCTTCACACTAGGCCTCCAGCTGGGAGGAATATCCCCACTCTTGTTGCATCATTCTAGAAAATTCCCAAGATTTGAGTCACATGCTCTTGTCCTTGAAGCCTTCATACATTCATTCACATACCCACTTTATGAGATTATAAGGTTCATGAAAGTAAGGAGGTGATTTGGTATTTCCTCATCACTGTATCTCCAGCACAGTGCCTGATACACAAAAGGCACTTGGCTGTTGCTGAAAAATGGATAAAGGGTTGATGGATGGAAGGAATGCACACTCATCCATTGGCTCACATACTCATCACTTACTCATTCACTAGCTTGGGTGAGAGTGCTCTCTGAGGCTCCATGTTATCTTCAGCATGCCTTCCTCCTTCCTCAGGAGAAAAGATACAGTTATTCCCCAAGAATGCACCAGCTCTATTCCCGCTTTGGGCCCTGGTGGACCAGGGTTGGCTGAGGAGGCCCAAGATGATGTTTGTGCAAGTTGCAGATATGAGAAGTACCCTCTTGTGATTTCAGGGAAGTTTGTATTCAAACCATACAAAACAAGTGAGCCTGAAACTAAACTGGTGCATCAGCTGGGAATGATTGCTGGGGGCACAGGTAAGAGGCTACTGGGGACTTCATCCACAGGGTGAACCCTGAGACCTTTCTCACTTTGGAGTCATAGTCCTGGAAGAGGCGATGTAAGAGATTCTTTCCCTGGCTGTTTGAAATGGGAAAAGTCAATGGCAGTTCTTGACTCTGACCCTGGCTGCCCTGCTCCCCTTAACCAACATGGGGGCTACACCAGGAGCCCCTGGACCTTCTAAGGAGAGTTTTGGTGGGGCAGGCTGGGCCGGCCCACACATGGGCTCCCAAGGGCTCCTGGATCCTATTCAAGCCTGATGCTCCCTATCCCTCGAAAATGAATGCCTGAAAGATGAGAACAATCATGTAATGTGAACTACTAAGCGCCAGGCACCATAATGGGCATTAAAAAAAAAAACTATCACATTTACTTGTCATTGGTTCTCTTTTACAAACAAGGACACTAAAAAGCTCAGACAGTGAGGGAGCTGGATGTAAAATGCAGTCCAGTTTCAAAGCTGATGCTGCCGTGTGAAAATCAGAAGGGCTTTTGATGGACTGTTGGCGTTAGAAGAGAAAACCAGGATGAAGGGTAGTTCTGCACGTTGAGTTCTGGGCACAGAAGTGAGAAAAGTAATCGAGATCAAGGAAACCTGTGAAGCGGCTGCAGAGCAGGGGCTGTGGGCATCAGAGGGGGAGGGGAAGCCAGCCTGCATGTTCATTGTGTTTCAGGGATCACACCCATGCTGCAGCTTATCCGCTGCATCACCAGGAAGCCCAGTGACAAGACCATGATGTCCCTCATCTTCGCCAACCAGGTCAGTTCTCCTGAGTCAGCCCTGAACAGGGAAATAATGTTCCACTGTTTGCGGCCCCTCCCTGCTCACTGAGCTCATGCTAATCTGTGCCTGCAGCGGTGGAAGCGCTTACCGGGCTCAAGCAGGGCGTCTGGCAGCCAGAGAAACTGAGTCTAGGCCTGTTTTTCCTTTTTTTTTTTTTTTTTAACTCTGTCTCCCCAACCAACCATAAGCACTAAGCTTTCCTTCTTTAATACATAGTTCTGTCCTTTTCCCCAATATAGAATCATAGATGCCTTTAGTGGAAATTTCAGGAAATACAGAAGCATATAAATAATTTACTTCATTTTTTTGTCTTTGTCCTATACGTGCTGTATAGTCACAATTATAGTTTTTTTTCCACTCAATATTACCTCACAGGCATTTTCTTCTCATTATTACTTTGTAAATACTTTTATCAGTCTATATCAAGTTGTACCATCATTTACTAAATTTCCTTTTCCAGGCTACTCTCAGTTTTCATGGTTATAAATGACACAGTGATGAACAACTGTGCCTAGGCTTGATCACAGTTACATTATTTTCTTAAACAGAATCCTAGGCGTGAAATTGTTAGGACAAGGATTGTGATGAGTTTTAAGGTCCAGGACTCGTGTGCAGCAAATCTCTGAGATCTCTTGGCTTTGCTCACTTTCGCTAGTGGAGGCTACAGCCTCTGTCTTCCTCTGCTGTAGCTCTCCTGGCTTTGCCTTGCCTGGCACTCAGGGTGGATGCAGGAGCTGGGCCAGGATGCCCAATGCTCAGACAAAGTTTCCAGGTGGAGGGCAGTCACCCACCGCTTCCCTCCACCAGAGGGTGTTTGTTGTGCCGGAGCCTCAGCAGAACTTGTTGCCCCAGAGTCTGCAGGTAGCCCTCAAGCTACAAACTGGATGACTGGCACAGGAATGTGCGGACCCACGTGCTTAGTGTGGGCAACAAGCAGGGTGCCCTGGAGGAGCTCAGCTCATGCTACCCCCCTTTTTTTTCCCTAGACAGAGGAGGATATCTTGATGAGAAACGAGCTTGAAGAAGTTGCCAGAACTCATCCAACGCAGTTCAACCTGTGGTATACGCTGGACAGGCCTCCTGTTGGTATGGTCCCCTTTTGCCCCCACCATGGGTCAGCTCCAGCCTTGGACCCAACCAGGAACCAGTCCCTGGGTTGGTTGATTGGTTGTGAGCTTGGTGGCTGAGGCCTTGGGCTATGTCCCTCCTGGGAAATGCAGGAATTTGAGGGACAGACGATTTGGGCTGACTTGTTTGTAAGGGTAGGAGAGGGTAGGTGTCCAGCATCTCAGCGGAACTCCACACACTGCCCTGTGACATCAGAGGGATCCCTGGGTTATGCTGAGCACCCACTCCACACAGCACCCCACAGAGTCATCACTCACTGCATCCAGTATGGAGACTTACCCCTTCACCTGGCACCATTCACCTCACCTAGGACAGCAGTCCTTGCAAGTTGAACCGCAGACAGCGGCTGCAGCCCCAGCCAGCACCCAGCGGCCGCAGTGTACACCGCACCCTGCAAAGACCTCACACCGCTGGCAGGCTGCCTCTCCCACATGGCACTTATGTCTGCCTTGTCATAGAGCTTTCTGGCCAGCAGAGGGCACGACCCAACTGAGCCGGCCCCCAAACACCAGTTCCGCTGCTGGGCAGCCTTCCGCCTGGATTCACACTACACTTGGGTGCATCTGTCTCACTGTGCCGTTCACCCTCGTCAGTGCTTACAGCCAACAGACACCAGCCAGGGACTCAAAATCCCAGCAGTGAGCCTGGAATCTGGGGTGATACTTAAGAGAGCTGCCTGGACTCACCCACCTCCTCTACTCTCAGGTTTCTGCAGAAAACAGCAGCACAGATGTCTGAACTTTGGCCAACAAAGCTCTCAGGCTTGAGGGAGGGAGGGTAGGAGGCCTGAGGTCAAGGATGCAAACTGGCTCCTCCAACAGCTTTTTTATACTTAACCTCAGACTGGAAGTACAGCTCAGGCTTCATTAGCAAGGACATGATCAAGGAGCACCTCCCTGCCCCTGGGGAGTCCACGCTCATCCTGGTGTGTGGCCCACCGCCCATGATCCAGACAGCAGCGCACCCTAACCTGAAGAAACTGGGTTATACCAAGGACATGATTTTCACCTACTAAAGCCTCTCTTGCTCTTTCCAAATTTGCCTGGTCCTGTTCATGGTTCACGGTGAGCTCAGCTTCACCACGTTAACTTGGGAAGTATCCAAAGACCCTTGTCATGTACCCTCGGGTACGCTGGCACTCCTCTCTTTTGGTGTGGGCCTAAGAAAAAGGTTCAAGAGGCAGGAGATAAAGGGGCTTCTGGGGCGTCTTTGCCTGGTGAGGTTTGAAGGAACTCCTTTTCAGTATCTTTTCCCATAGTTCAGTGAGATAAAATTCAGTGCAAGGCAGATAGCCCATGAGTGTGGGTCTGAGGGTGACCCGCTGGACAGGTAGGCCTTGGCTTGCTCCACATGTGAACTGGCATCTTGTGTCCCTGGGAGGTCAGAACTGTCAAAAATGCTGGGGCAGAACTCCAGGAGAATCCACGTGGGGTCACATCAACTTGTGATGATTTCTCTTGACCCCCTTCTTTCTAGAGTGTGGGTTTTAAGACCAGACCTATTAGAGTGCTCAGGCACCCTCCACATGCTCGCTTCCTTCTCTTGTAGGAGACCCTTGAAATGTGAATGGTGTTTGAAATACACATCAGGGCAGTAGTCAATGTGAGCCCCAGGAATCCTAGATTCCTTGTACTTGGCACATCAAATGGAGGTAAGAGGTGTGTCTTTGTTAGCACCCTCTGAATGCCAAGTCCTATTCTGGAGTGGTGGGTGGGTTAGGGGTGGTTATGACAAACACCTATGTATTAACTTTGTATCCTGCGACTTTACTGAATTCACCGATGACCTCCAGTAACTTGGTCCTGCCTTTAGTACTTTCTATATATAGTCATCTGCAACAGTGACAGTTTTAATTCTTTTTCAATTTGGATTCTTTTTATTTCCTTTTTCTTTGATTGCTGCAGCTGGGACTTCCAAAACACTTGGATAAAAGAGGTGAGGATAGATTGTTTTGTTCCTGATCTTAGAGGGAACGCTGTCAGCTTGGCACTGTTGAGTATGATGTTAGTTATACCTAGCCATGAAAAGCTATGTATAGCCTTTATTATGCTTATGTATATTCCTTCTATGCCCACTTTCTGGAGAATTTTTATAAAAATGGATGCTCAGTTTTATCAAAAGCTTTTTGTGCATCTATTGAGATGATCTTGTGGTTTTTACTCTTCTGTTTGTGAATGTAGTGTATCACACTGATTGTAGATATTGAAAAAAATCTCTGCAGCCTTTGGATAGTTCCCACCTCATCATGGTGTACAATCCTTTTAACGTATTGTTGGGGGTAGGTTTGCTAGTATTTTGCTGAGAACTTTTGCAGCTATGCTCATCAGTGATGTGTTTTTAATTTTGTTTTTTTTTTGTGATAATTTTTTCTGATTTTCATTATCAGGGTAACAGTTGCCTCATAGAATGAGTTCAGATGTGTTCCTTTCTCTCCAGCTTTTTGGAATAGTTTCAGAAGGGTAAGTATTATCTCTTCTCTAATGTTTGATAGAATTCATGTGTGACTTCTGTTTGATGGGGGAGATTTAAAGTTACTGATTCAGATTTCAGTACTGGTAATTGGTCTGTTCATATTTTCTTTCTTCCTGGTCAGTCTTGAGAGATCATACCTTTTTAACTTTGTTCATTCCAGATTGTCCATTTTGTTGGCTCATAGTCACCTGAAATAGCCTCTTGTAATCCTTCCCATTTCCGTGGTGTCAGTTGTTAACTTTCATTTCTGACTTTACTAATTTAGGCCTTTTTTTTCTTGATGAATCTTGGTAAAGGTTTAGCAATTTTTGTGTATCTTTTCAAAGAACCAGCTTTTAGTGTCACTGATATTTTCTATTTTTTTGTAGTCTCTTATTTCACTTATTCCTGCTCTCATCTTTATGATTTCTTTCCTTCTGCTAACTTTGTATTTTCATTCTTTAGTTGCTTTAGGTGTAAGGTTAGGTTGTTTGAGAACTTTCGTTTCCTGAGCTAAGCTTGTATCACTGTAAACTTCCCTCTTAAAACTGCTTTTGCTGCATCTCAGGGTTTTGGAACATTGTGTTTTCATATATATCTCTAGGTATTTATTTCCTCTTTGATTTCTAATGATCCATTGGTTGTCTCTTGTAACAGTCTTTAAGTCTATCTCGTCTGTAAGCATTGCTACTCCAGCTTTGTTTTGATTTCCATTTGCAGGGTATGTCTTTTCTCCTCTCGCTTTCAGTCTGTGAGTGACCCTAGATTTGAAAGGAACCTCTTGTAGGCAGCAAATACATGAATCATCTTTTTGTGTCCATTCAGCCAGTCTGTCTTTTCTTTAGACCATTTGCACTTAAAGTAATTATCAACATATATTTTCTTACTGCCATTGTGTTGTTTTGGATTTGTTTTTGAAGGTCTTTTTTCCCCCTTTTGTTTTCTTGTGACTTGTTGACTATCTTAAGTGCTATATTTGGAGTCCTTTGTGTGTTTATTTATTGGACAAGGAAATGGCAATGGCCTGGAGAATCCCAGAGACAGGAGCCTAGTGGGCTGCTGTTTATGGGGTCTCAGAGAGTTGGACATGCCTGAAGCGACTTAGCAGTAGCAGTGTGTATTTATATTATAGATTTTTGGTTTGCAGTTACCTTGAGGGTTTGTACAGCAGTCTGTCTGTATATATGATTACGTTGTTGATCTCTTTCAACTGCATCTTAAATACCCTGCATTTGTACTTTCCCCACCCTTACAATTACTCTTCTTGATGTTTTACACCTAGCTCTTTGGTTTATCCCTTACTTGCTTATTGTGGACAGACATGACTTTACTACCTTGTTTTTTATCATCCCTACTAGCTTTGTGGGAGGCTGATTTCATGCCTTTACAGTATGTTTGCCTTTACTGGTGAGTTTTTCATTCCGTAGTTTTCTTATTTACACTGGCAGCCTTTTCTTTTTCCACTGGAAACGTTCCTTTAACATTTCTTGTAAAGCTAGTTTAGTGATGAATTCATTTAGCTTTTGCTTGTCTTTAATGTTTTGTCTCCTTCAAATCTGAATGACAGCCTCGGTGGGTATTCTTGGTTGCGTTTTCCCTTTCACACTTTATCATGCCACTCCCTTCTGACCTGCAGAGTTTTTGCTGAAAAATTAGCAAATAGTTTTATGGGAGTTCCCTTTAATGTTATTTGCTGCTTTTAGTATTCTCTTTAGCTTTAATTTGCCATTTTGACAATGTGTCTTGCTATGTTTCTCTTTGGGGGGGCTCTGCATTTCGGGGACTTGGGTGACTCTTTTTCCAGGTTAGGGAGATTTTCAGCTATTATCTCTTCAAATACTTTCTCGAGCCCTTTCTCTCTTCAGGACCCCAGTAATGCAAATATTAGTGTGCTTGATGTTGTCCCAGAGTTTTCTTAAACTCACCTCATTTCTTTTCATTCTTTTCCCTTTTTTTCCTTTCAGCAGTGAGTGGTGGCTTCCTCTGCCACCTCCTTCTGTCTAAATTACTGTTCGTATGTAAGTGGTAGGTTAGTTCCATTTCTTGACCTTGGAGAAGTGGCCTTGTGAAGGAAGCATCCTCACAGTGTATCCCTCCCCTTACCCAAGCTCTGTGTTCTGGGGTTCCCCCTAAGAGGGCAGCATGGGTCTTTATGTTGTGGTGCATTGGGCTTGGCTGCCCCCCTGGTCTGGCTGGGTGTGGCAACCCAAAGAGGCCCCCAGGGCTAGTGCTGGCTCACTGGTGGGCAGAATCAGGGTCACAAAGACCCTGGGACTGTTGCCCACCTACTGACAGATGAAACCAGTTCCTGGGGTTAGGGCCAGACTACTGGCAGGCAGAGGTAGTTCCTGAAGTCTGAATGTTGGGCCAAGGACCCTAGAGCTTGAGATCACTGGCTCCTAACACAGTTGGGCATGGGACCTGGGGTGTCCTGACAGGTGGTGTTGGTCTATTAGTATGCAGGCCCACCTGGTACAGTCTGGCCTGCGTTGGGGAATTGTAGTTTTCTTGCTTTACAAGCCAGGTCTTAGCCCTCTGGTGAGTTGGGCTATGTTGAGGGGTGAACCCACAGGCAGTTGTGGGCTCTTCAGTCTTTAGATAGCCTGTGTGCTGATAGGTGAGGCTGTGTTCCCACCCAGTTCTTTGGCCTGAGGTGGCCCAGCACTGTTGCCTGTAGGCCACTGGGCAGGGTGTGGTCCTTGAGCTACTAAGCCAAGCTGTCAGCTGCCACCATCAACCATGTTCAAGCTCCTGAATGCTCCCAGGTATGGTTTCTGCAGTTAAGCCCCACTGGCTTCAGAAACAGCTGCTCTGGAGAGATCTGACCTGAGCCCTGGGCTGGGCGGCCTGACGTGGGGCTCAGAACTCTTGCTCTTGTGGGAGAATCTCTCTAATATAATTATTCCCTAGTCTGTGAGTTGCCTGCCTGGGGTTGTGGTATGGGATTTGACTGTATTGCAAGTCCATCCTTCCTACCTGTTTCATCGTGGTTGTTCCTTCTTCATGTCGTTAACTGTAGAAGATCTCTACAGTCTTTTTAATCGATGGTGTTCTGCAGATAGTTGTGATTTTGGTTGCTCGTGAAAGCAGGTGAGTCTGGGTCTTGTTACTCTGCCATCTTGGCTGCTCCCCCCTCTGCTGAGCCAGAAATCCCGTGCGGATTTTGTTCTCCAAGTTACAGACGTGGAAACTTAAGACATGGAGCTGTTGTCCCTAAGTCATTCAGCCAGTAGGTGGCAGAGCTGGGCTTCAAACTTGAGTTTAACTCCAAATTATTCGCTTTTTGCAAAAACTGGCATAGCAGCAGCATTGTTTGAACTTGGTGTCACTGGATTTCTTACGCACGTGTACATGTGGGTAGCGGGGCAGAGTCAAGGGATATAGGAGAGTGGGGGAGGAAGACAGCTCGAGAGAATTCTCTGAAGTACAGTGGTGGCGTAACACAGGTCAGTCTCTCAGAGGGCCAGTGGGAGCTGGGGGAGCTGGCGGCAGCTTAGCCTGTTGAGCTCATCCTCAGTGAGGTCCCTACTCAGAGAAAGACAGTGCCCGGCACTGCACGATAGTAAGGTAGGTCCTCCCGTCAGATGGTTCTTTTAAACACAAATCATACCATGCCTGTCTCTTGCTTTAAACCTCTCACTGCTTCCAGTAGTCCCTCCCTGGACACTGTGTGTCTCCAAGGTCAATTCCAGGAGGCTGGCTTACGCCTTTCTTGACCTGGGCTCCAGCTGACCTCACCAGATCCTTCCTTCCTTGGGCCTCCTTCTCGGGCTCAGTGGTCCTCAACTACAGGGGAGCTATTGGCATCTAGAGGGAGAGACCACGGATGCTGCTGAACATCCTAGAGCACACGGGATGGCCCCAGCACAGTGACTTGCCCGCCCCGAATGACAGCAAGGCAGGGGCCGAGAAGCTCTGCTCTTGTCATACCAACTTCAGGTTCTGGCTGGGCGTGCTGGGATGGGTCAGGTCCATCCGCCTGGAGTGCCCTTCCCCTCTGGCATACTTGGCCCTGACTCATCTTTCAACATTCAAGTATCACCTCTTCCTCGGAGGCTTTTCAGTCCTCCTCCCCAGCCCTCCGTTAAAAATGACAATTTGCTCTTTGGGGCTGTAGACACTTCTCCTGGAGCCTCTGTAACGCTCAGCACATGCTCTTGTCTGAAACAGACCTGTACTCCCACCCTGGACCATCCACACCCTCAGGCAAAGACCTTGGCATTCATCCCTGTATCCCCAGTGCTCCCTGGCCCAGAATGGAAGGTATTTAACCTGCACACGTGAGGGAAAGCGACGACGGGGAGGGCCTTACTCTTGTCTGCAGGAGCCTGTCCATAGCTGGTGCTCAGGTGGGTTTGTGCTGCACACGGGTGCAGACAGGTGCCACACCACTTCAAGGAGAGCCAGGAGGTGCTCAGGTCAGACAGCACCCTGGGTGGGGACCTCCAACCCTCAGTGAAAGCCTCCTGAAAGAGGCTGGGCTGATCTGAACCTCGGCAGACAGGATTCAGCCTCGTAACAGGGAGGAGAAAACTACATTCCAGTGAGGGAAAGGTAGGTGCCAAGGCTAGAGCACAGGTTTATGAATGCTGAAGATTCAGAGGGGGCTTGGGTGCTAAGGCTTTTGAAGGCTAACCTGTGGTGGTTGTGGCACTGAGTTCTTAGCAGGATGAAAACAGTGCTTTGGGGAGGTACCTCCAGGGATGGTGCAGAGAACACCCGGAGGGGACCAAGTGGGAGACTACCGCCCCCCCGACCCCGCCCTGAGGAAGATAGATGAGGCCAGAGCTAGCACCACCACAGGAAGGAGTTAGGGCCGTTGCTCAGGGCGGGTGGCTGGTTGGGAGGGTGAGGTGTGGCCGCTGAGCAGGCGCCTCTCCCTGAGGTAGGACATACCTGAGATGTCTTGCAGTGGAAAGGGCCTTCCACTTGAGGGAGCTGTTTGATCAGAATAAATTGCCTCTGAGGCGACGAGGGAAGGCTGACGAGGGAAAGGCCGCAGAGATGTCTGCTCAGGTGCTGGGAGGCCCCGCAGCCCTGAGAACCTGAGACACCACTGCAGAAAAGGGCAGCCTTGCCAAGGGAGTCCATTCCTCCTTCCCTGCTGTCACTCCAGCCAAATTCCTGGGAACGGAAATGGAAACGCACTACAAGCTTTCATATGGAAGCAGCCCGGGCGGGGCTTCCTACCCCTTAAGTCAGCTCAGAACACTCAGAATTTCAAAGCTTTTGTGACTCACAGCCCTTCCCCTTTGGTGCAAGTGCCCCCGGCTGGCGCTGGGGATGGCGTGAGTCAGTGAGTGTGTGTGGGCATCTCACTGCCCTCCCTGCAAAAGTGCGCCACAGTCCACTTATAAAAGTACAAAAGCTGTGGTGGAGAGCACAGCACAGCTGAAACCTGTGGGCCACCTCGCGGACATCTGTGCCACAGCCTCGCATCGTCCATGTCAGCACCCACGTCAGAGATGCCCGGGGGCCCAGTCTGGGCTCTGTGGGTGGCCACGGGCCAGCTTCCCATCGAAGCAGACTCGGGACCCACACACGTGCCTCTCTGGGCTGCCAGCCATGAAGAGTCATCTCCAGTCCTCAGATCTGGGAGTGGCCAGGCAGGAGTCGGTCAGCAGCTGGTCCTGGCTCAGCATCGTCTGAAAGGAGACGGCCGAAGGCCCCGCTCAACAGCATTCAACAAGTCAAGGCTGCCCTGCGGCTGCTCCATGGGGAGCAGCAAGGTCCTGGGTTGGCCCTGACACCAGCGCCCTGTAAGTTCATGGTGTCCCAGGGACACCAACACTATCAACAGTAGATTGTTCCTACCTTTAAAGGTGCCAGTTCATGGCCACAAAAAGTCTGTCAGAAGTGAGAAGGACAAGGCTGGGTGGGTTCATTTCAGTGTGGAGCCAATAAAAAACAAATTGACAAAAGTGATCCTGTTTGGGCTCAAGGAGAGCCCCCCGACCCCCAGTCTTGTCTTGCAGTCAGCCTTTATAATCTCTCAATAAACTAGCAAAAGCCTCAGTGAGGTGGACGCTGTGGCCAGTGGGCTCATGCTGGGGCAGTCCAGAACTGACAGGCCCTGGGAGGCACCAGGTCTCACCAGTGTGACTCTGTTCTCTGGCCTTTTTCTGCCAACTCTGGTCTGCCTGCTGGCCTGGCAAGGAGGATGTTATCAGCCCTGCTTGATAGACAGTGACTTGCCCAAGGTCACAGACAGGGACAGTCAGTCTCCCTCCAGAGTGGCTCCTCTCCCCTGGGTCTGAGCTGCTTCACATGGTACAGTTTGTCCCAAATGGACATGCCAGGATGGACTCGTGCCTTTGATGTCCGTAAAGTCAGAGGCGTGACAGGAAATGTGTGTCTCGTGGGCAGAGAGGGCAGAGCCCTGTCCATCTGGCAGGGGTGAGGCCTGGGCTTTGGGCCAACAAGGCAGGTGACTCAGAACTGCTGAGTATCTTGGTCTCACCAGCCCCAGGCCTGGACAGAGGGCCTGAGACCTAGGACACTTTAGCTGGTTTTGGCTCAAGAGTAGCAGCAGGCCCGTGGAGAAGGCCTCTGGGCCTCTATCTGCCTCAGGGCTAGATCACCTATGGCACCAGCCCCCTGTCCCGTCTGCTCTCTCCCACCAGGGGCGCTGGCGCTACAGGCTCTGGATTAGGCAGGGGGCTAAGCCATCCCCACACCAAACTCCCGGGGCCTCCCCAGCACGGGTCCTACTATAGAGAGAGGGCCAGAGTCCTACCGTGAGGCGGTGAATGTCTTGGGAGAGGAGCCCTATCTGCGTCACGGTGCCTTCCGAAGGTGCCATCTGTAAAATGGGCAGTGGCCTGGTCAGTGCTTGTGGACTAAGCTCGAGATTCGCAGAGGTGGCTTGCGAGTCCTATCCTGCCTGGGCTGCTCCCCAGGAGACTGGGCAAGGGGTGGGCCAGGCCCTGGGGAGCGACACAGGAGTGAAGCATGTGCTGCTGTCCCTGGGGAAAGGCAGAGCTTCCACTCTCCCACACCGTCACTTACACTCTCGTGTTCCCGCTTCAGTGCCAGCTCTGAGGGGACACAGGAACACGGAGAGTGGGATGAAGGCCTTTCTGATGTTGACCTCAGAAAGGGCCAGCAGGACCTCCGACACTGATGCCCCAGTGTAGGCATAGCCAGGTATCCTCACTACCAGGAACCTCCGGCCCCACCGGCTCAGGCAATGCCGGTCCACTCCTCCCCTAAACCTTTGTGGACCTTGTAAATTTGCCCTTTGAGGGCATTGCATATAACCCATCATTTTACAGGTGGGAAAACTGGGCCCCACCAAGAGATACAGGACTTGCTTGAGGCCGCACAGAGTTAGTGACATCACAGTCCCATGCAGGGTTTGAAAGCAGGCACATGCGGAGAGTCTCCCACCAGGACATGATAAGAAAGGAACAAGGGGTAAAGCCTGCCCTGACTACAGCTCTAAACTGCTGCGGCCAGCTATCAGCCCCGGGAGCACCTCTCGTCAGTAGTCCCAGCCCTGGGATCAGACAGCAGCCGTGCTAACAACTGGCAAGCTGGTGCCCACATTCCTTGCTAACTGGACTTCAAAGGAAGTTGAAAGGCCATGGCCTGAGGCTGCTGGTACTTTGCATCACCTCCATCTGGAACAGAACCAGAGTTCAAACTGGGCTTGTGAGGCCCTACTGCAGCCATCAGTTATAAGGCTGCTGTCCGGATTCTGCAGACAAGGTCCAGGGGACCAGTGGAGCCAAAAGCTGCACTGGACCCAACTGGGATTTCATGAGCAGGAGCCGAGACTGGCGGGTGCGTCCTTCCCCTGTCCTTGGCCAGACCAGGCCCAGCTGGACGACCCACTTTCAGTCAGTCGGCCTCTAAATCGGGAAGCCAGGTCTGTTTCAGCTCCGCCAAGGCAGAGCAACCCCTACACAGGCCCAGGGAGGGCAGTCACATCGGAGCCCGCACAACACACGCAAGGAGAGAGGCCTGCCAGCAAGGCAGGCTGGTTTCCCCTCGCCAGAATGGAGACCAGCTTCGGGGTCTGCACGACAGCAGAATGTGAGATGCAAAATGCCTCTGGGCTTCCCACTCGGCCATGCACCCTGAAGTGAGGCCACAGGCTCCTCCAAAGGCTGGGAGGGGGTGCTTCCTGCCCCATCTCCCTCGCTCAAGACATCCGCAAATCACAGCCCAGCTCAGCAGTGTGGGCTCTTGAGCAGCACACCAGCTATCAATGTGCCCACCTCGCGCCCCTGGACATGCTTAGAGATAGGCTGTGCTGCTCACTTTCTACATAAATATGGGTTTTATTACTGAAAGAAGAGACCACCTCTGAAGAAGTCACGACAGTCCCACTGTCCCCATAGCAGAAGGCCCCGCTCTGTGTCCCTGCAGCCAAAACCCTGGCCACAGGCCCAAGGCACTTGGGACTGCCCTCCACGAGGGAGCAGCTGAGGGGCCTGGGAGCTGAGCCCCTCGGGGCTGTCTGCGGTGTTGGGACCTGTGTCCAGGTTCAGGCGTGGCCACCAGTGCTATAGCTGGACATTCCGACTTACCGAAAATGTACAAGCATCCTAAAGTGTCCTTCCTCCTGAGTCCCCAAGTCTGGCCCCTTAGCAAGGATGCAGCTCCTTTCTCCATGGAGAAAGGTACCTCCATACCTTTCTCCATACCACCCGCAGGGTTCGGAGAAAGACGCCCAGGGTGCGCAATGGCTGGAATGCTCTCTGCGGGTCATGCGCACAGGCGGGGGTGAGGTGAGTTACGTGGTGACACACGCGGAGTTACTGTGAGCTCTCAGGACGCACAGGCAGTGCGGGTGACAGAGGCATCAGCTGATCGGTCCCACCTGCTCCAACCCGTCCAGTTCAGGGGCATCGAGGGTGCTGAGGCCCCGGGCGCCACTGTAGGCCCTGTGACCATCACCGACACTGTTGCCGGGCTCCATTGGGCAAATGTAGTCCGTCGACTCATCAAACTTCTTTTTTCTTATGTTTCCAAAATGTGAAAATCCCAGCTTCCTTGGCTAAAACACAGCAGATGCGAAACAATGAGAAAGAGATGACTGAGCTGGTATGCAGCTCACCTGACAATACATTTTAGAGCAGGCCTGTGAGGGAAGGAATAAGGCAAGCTGCTTCTAGAAAAACTCTCTTCACAAAATAGCCCTTCTGGAATCAACTGGCCTGCTGGGGAGAGGCCAACAGATCAACTGTCCTGAGCAAGCAGAGCTGCTCCTCCAAGGCTCCATGCCCAAAACTCTTGCCCTGTGATGCTGACATTCCCTTGGAGGACTCGGGACTCCCTGAAGATGCTGCAGTCTGTACAGAGGCCAAGTTCACAGGACTTGGAACCACACGGGGAGCACTCCTTGCCCTCTCACAGCACCTAGGGCAGCCACAAGGATAGCTCCAGCTGTGCTGAGTTGGCAGGACAGCTCAGGCAGGGGGCATGTGTGAGATTAAGCGCCCCTCTGAGTGCTGCTGGTGCTTAGATGACCTCGGGACCTTTGCTAGCTGTGTGCTGGCCACTCACTGAGTTGGTAAGACAGCTCTAATTGGCACAGGGCACCCACCCTCGGGAACTTGTCTGCTTTGCAAAACAAGTCAAGGTAGCATCAGGAAAGAGGACTGGATGCTGCCTACACATCACTTCTGTGTCAAGAAACCTGCACACCCTTGGACTCAAAAGTGGCTGGGAACTGGCCTAACAAAGAGTAACATAAAATCAAACCAAAGGTAGAAGCCAAAGCAGAAGTCACGAGAGCCTCCTCGTCCAGGCAGCCCGCTTGGGTTTGGCACCAGGTCCGGGCTTATCTGCTGCCCAAGTTAAAGGCCAGAAAGCAGGTCCTGTGGCCACCACAGAAAGGGTCTGGCAACTCACCCGGACTTTGGCTGTGGTGGTCAGTGGTGTGTAAGCAGGTGAGGTCATCTTCTCTCGCTTCTCCTGCTCAGCCTCAGGGCCGATCAAGGCGTTGAATTTGGTGGTCAGGTGACGTCTGAGGAGTGTCTTTTGTGGTGGGATGTTGAGAAGCATGGCCAGGGTGTCTCCTGTGAAGCGTGGCTCTAGGATCTAAGAAGAAATCAGAGAAGTCAGCCAGTGATGACCATCAGTCGTTCCAGGTAATGACACTGAGAGACAGGCCCCCATCGACCTGGGTGCCTCCAGGGCACTTGTCCCGTGTCCCCAGCCTGCTTGCTTCCTGGCACGGGCCCGACCTTGTGACTGACCAGTGGAGAGCTGTGCCCTCTTAGCCAAGGCTATCTCCCTTCTTATCCCTGTCATCACCCTTCCTCATTTCTCTGCTGGCTTTGCCTCTTGATAGCACTGAGGGCTGAGATGGATTGTCCCATGACAAGCAGGAGGTGGCACTTACGTGCCCTCTCCCTGTCCAGCCCCGTGTTCCTCTAGCAGCAGGTGGAGCTGCCTGGTTAATGGGCAGTTTTCAGGCAGACCCCTTGTCCTGGATCCTGGACTCTTCTGGGCCTGTAGCTGGGAAAGTCTTTCCAGAGCCCATCTTATTTCCATGAAGCCTATTAAATCTCAGCCACAACAGATCAAATTCTACTTTGAGACTGCAATTTACGCAAGGAATTCCCATGAAGTATCAACTTTCTCACTAGGATGCATGTCTAGCCCTTAGACGTCAGTTCCTGAATACCCCAGGAGCACTGAGGCAAGTGGACCAGCTCAAAGAGCCACTCACAATGAGCCCTCCGTGGACGCCACTCCCACGAAGGTTGGGCGCGTATTCTGCCAGGTCCACAGACCGCAACCACTCCATCACCCTGTGGTTGGACCACTGCACAACTTCTGAAGGAGAGAGGTTACTCTGTGAGAGGGGAGAAGGAGAGTGGAGAAGTTAGGCCTACAGGTCCAACCAGGCTCCTCTGTGGAGCCAGCCCCTGGGAGTCAGTCAGCCCTAGATGCCTCACCCAGGCCTACCCTTATGCCTACTGACCCAGGCCTCCATGCCAGCTGCCTGAGAGCCTGCCTCGTTCCCAAGAAATTAAGCTCTCACTCAACCTGCAGGATCTCCTTATTCTGAGATATCTAATTCTGGAATCCCGTTACTCCCTGACTCTCTGATTACTTCGAGACTAACACATGAAGGCATGGAGTTATTCATTCAATGATCCAGAAGCACTTTGAAAGAGGACTACCAATGATGAGCTGAGTGTTATAGAATAAAGATCTCACTGGCGTGGCCAAATGTTTTCGGAGAATACACATTAAGATACTTACACCTGAGTGCCCTCAAGTGGCATCTGGGTCTTCAAAATGCCCAGCACTGTGCCTGACATATAGAAGGCATTGAAAACGTGCTTTGTTGAACAGGGAGAAAAGAGGGGATGGAGGGTACGGCCAGGAGTTTTCAATCCCCTGGGAAGGGGATTGAGTAGTACTCTTAAAGCAGGGGTAGACTTAGTTTCCAGAACACAGGAGGCAGGGTGTCACCGACAACCTTGTAGAACTCTGAGGTTCACAGAAGATTATCAGGGAATTCCCCAGGCTGTGGGTCGCTGAGTTAACTCTACTATTTCTTCTTTAGCAAAACCTGCTCATGGATTCCCTGTGAATCTGGAGCTGGAGGTCAGTTAATGTTCTACCTACCCAGAGATTCTGAAATACCTGGTTTCCTCATAGGCTCTTTTCCACTCCTCTGCATACTCTGATACCATCTTTCCACTTTGTCTCACCCCTCTCTCCCCTTTGCTCCTCTTCCTCATCCCCTTTAATCATAATAACGTCTTTAAAAGACTTGCTGCCACTGCCCTCTGGCCCATAGCATGTATCTCCCCCAGGGAGATGGACATTGGAGGTATAGTGGCTGTGATGGACACAGAGTTCAGGCCACAGGCATGTTGGAGCATCATAAAGCCCTAGGAAAAGGAAGAATCCACAGCATCATGGTCCCAAACGCAGCCACTTAGTGAATGACGATAATGTCCTGGCTGTCTAACGCCCTGTCTTGCAGGTGTCCTGGCTCAGGGCTACCTGGACAGGTAGCGCCCTGCCCTTACCTCATCGGCCGGCCGCCGGTGCAGGCAGTGAGGGTTGAACTTGTTGACATGCAGCACGTGAATGGCACATTTGATGCTGAGATGATGTAGCTGGCTGGTGACTTTTAGGAAGAGGAGATCATTCTGGAAGAACAAAGTTTTGCTGCATGAACCAGAGTTTCTGAAGTGACAAACACCCCATGAGGATCCTTTCCAGACCATTCAATACAACATGGACACGGCAACAGTTCTCCTGGGCACAACAGGTCGTACTTTGCTACTTGGGGCGTCTTATATGGCAAATGACACTGTTTTAAGACCTTAAGGATATGCTGGAGGTGGTGGGATCAAGTGTAAAATAACCTCCATGGGGACGCCTGTGTTGAGCTGGGTGCTCACAGGGACGACAGAAACACTGGAGGAAGGGTCCTCACCACCGTCAGGTACTGCAGCATTCGCCCGTCGACTCTGGACTCATGAAACTGGTCTTTGTACTGGGGTAAGCCGATATCATCAAGCCAACCTACAGAAATGGGGAAGTGAGACTTGTGAAAATCGGAGACTATGGATGCAAAAAAAACATAAAAAGAAAGCAGCAGCAGATTATCATTCAAGTTCCAGCTGTGTTTCCCCCTCAAGTTTAGTAACTGTCTGCCTGTCCCAAGGAGACAGCTGCCTTTGAGGCACACATTCCCAGGGAGCTGCCAGAAACACACACACATCTGCCTGTCCTTACGTGTTACCCAAATGTGGTCCAGCAGTGCAGACTTCTCCTCCTGCTTGGTGTTGATGGCTTTCACTGCTAAAACCAGCTTTTTCCTGTGAAGAGGGTGCTTAATTCCCAGCTCCTGAAAGTGAAAGATGGAGACAGCTGTGAAATCTTCGGCAGGCAGCCCAGCTCTCAGAGGCTCCTGTGTCTGGGTGGAGATTCTCCGCTGGGTGGAGCATAACAGCGGACCTCTGCCCACCGCCCTGGGATCAACCTGCAGCAACAGAATCTTGGCCTCCTTTGCCCATCTTCCTATGTGTGGGCATGTTGTCAGGGTGGTGGGTGGGAAGGAATGGGGGGAATTCATCTTCCCATGCATTGGTTTGGGGAGAAGTAGGAGCCTCCTCACCCAGGGCTCAGCACGTACCTTTTCCATGTCCTGAGGGGTAGCTGTCAGTAAAGTGTGGCCGGAAGTCACCCATTGCCTCGCAAAGATCACATACTGAGCCAGGCCGAAGTCCTCCAGCCACGTGCATACACGCTCCGTGCTCCATTGGGCAAAGGGGGCGTTGGCGTCACTGGAAGCAGGAAAGACCCTGTGAGCGTGAGAGCCTGGGCTCCACCTGAACATAATAGTGGCTCACAAAATGGGACTAGGTTTAAAAAAACAACCCCCGGAATGGGATCCAGTTGAACCTCAACATACTCATTCAAGATAGACTCTTGAGTGTCCTGGGATAACACCTGGTGGGAATCTCAGATCTGCAGCTGCTGAGAGCTTGGGGCAGTTACACGTGCCTCAGGAAGCTGTGCTCAAGAGCTTCACTGATGGCACAGTGGTAAAGAATCTGCCTGCCAATGCAGGGGACACAGGAGATATGGGTTTGATGCTGATAAGATCCCCTGGAAAAGGAAGTAACAACCCATTCCAGTATTCTTACCTGGAAAATCCCACGGACAGAGGAGCCTGGAGGGCTACAGTCCATGGTGTCGCAAAGAGTCAGACGTGACGGAGGGACTTAACATACACATACACAGAAGGCTGTGCTCACACGAATACACAGGCCACATACATACACACTTGAACCAAAGCCCAGAGTCACAACCCATTAAGATTTAGATCCACACCTGAGTCATGTTTTACACAGTGTTTAATATCATTTTTACCAAAATGCTTAGAAAACTAGAGAAAGTATCAGTACTCAAACATTTTAAAAAAACCTCCAATTATCAGTAGTTAAAATCTTATTTACTTATGAAATACTAGGAGCATTCACATTAAAATCAATAAGAAGACTTTTTTTTAATCACACTAGTAACACTGGTCAGAGCTGCAGTGAGTATAAGAAGAGATAAAATAAAAAGCAAAAATATAGCTATTAGAAAGGTAGAAATAAAGCCATTCTTTTCAGAATGACATGACTGTCTACCTAGAAAAACCCCAAAGAACTCAGTAAGGTGGCCAGTTATAAAATACACATACTTCTAATATTTACATGACATACATGATTTTCTGTATACCAATGCACACTGATATTTTTGTTAAAATAATTTTAAATCCCACTGATAGCAACCAACATTATAAAATGTCTAAGCGCTGCCTTTACAAGAACTGAGTGGGTCCTTGTGTGTGGGGATGGAGGGAGGTGGTAACGATGACACTCAACTGAGCAGCATAAAAAGGATATGAATAAATGACGAGCTAGATCATGTTCCTCGGCAGGAAGCCTGGGTTTTACAAAGCCATCAGTTCTTACAGACATCAATTTTTCATTTACAGTCTGAATATAATGGCACATGCAAATCCCAGTTGAGTTGTGGGGGGTGTGGGGAGGTTGACAAAGCAACTTTATATCCATTTAAAAAAAAAATAAATAAAGGCGGATTCACAGAATATAGAAGACTGGCTATTCCAAAAGATTGCGTCTAAGGAAGTACTTCTAAAATGCTGGTTAAAATAATATTTTTTAAATGCTTGAATGAGGCATTAAAAAATTCCTTGAAAGTGAGAGGATTTCTTAGAGTCAGGCTGACCAGGAAGCACCATGTTAGAACAGGTGCAGGAGATGGTGTGTGCCTGGAGCAGGTGCTGGTCACCCAGCCTGGAGCCTAGGTTTCTAATGAATCATGAATAAGTGCAGATCCAGGTTTTTTGAGACCTGTAACTTATAAAATTGGGGGCAGGGGCCTCTTTAAGAATTGAATGCAGATGGAATATGTGAATGCACAATTTGAACACAAAATTAGGAACAAAATGTGTATTTAGAATTTAAAAAATGACAAAAGTTACAAATCTAAAATGGAAAAATATCATGGAATCAGAAAAATAATGTTTTTATTAATTCCAAATACATTTCTATAGTGCTTTACCTTCATATTTGGTATTCTCTGCTTGCTTCATATGTCAACAACTCAGTAACATAGCTGTCCCTCTATATCTGCTAGGGGATTGGTTCCAGGACCTCAAAGACACCAAAATCCAGGGATGCTCAAGCCCTTTAGATAAAATGGCATAGTTCACTCAGCCTTCTGTATTAGAAATCTGATATGTGGTTATTTGAATCTGTGGGTGGAGCAGGGCTATATTTTCTGTGAGAAGCTTAATTCCACCTTCCTTTTAGCACAATGAATCAATATTTGTTATTTTGATAGTATTTTTAAAAAACCTTTCAGCTTCACAATTTAAAAATGGTATTGTTAAATACAATTTTGGAATCATTAACTTTAGGAAAACCATCAAGTGTCCTTTAGATACGAGCTGTAAAATTCCACAGCATCCAAGCTTTCTGGTGTTTATTAAATATTTTTTGAATTGACATTTATTTAATGTCCCTGTGGCTGTTGCATATTAGGCAACATCATCTTGGTCAATTAGTATATCATGTAAAATTAAGAAATTTTCATCTTTTGCCAATGTGTTCATATGATTCACTTTATTGAACAACAATCAAGGAACCTACTCACTATTTTGAGTATATCATGCAAAATGTGGGGCTGGATAAAGCACAAGCTGGAATCAAGATTGCTGAGAGAAATATCAACAACTTCAGATAGGCAGATGATACCACGCTAATGGCAGAAAGCAAGGAGGAGCTAAAGAGCCTCTTGATGAAAGTGAAAACGCTGACTTCAAACTCAACCCCAAAAAACCACAAATCATGGCATCTGGTCCCATCACTTCATGGCAAACAGATGGGGAAACAATGGAAACAGCGGCAGACTTTATTTTCTTGGTCTCCAAAATCACTGCTGACAATGGCTGCAGCCATGAAATTAAAAGACACTTGCTCCTTGGAAGAAAAGCTGACAAACCTAGACAGTGTATTAAAAAGCAGAGACATCCCTTTGCCAACAAAGGTCCATCTAGTCAAAGCTATGGTTTTTCCAGTGGTCATGTACGGATGTGAGAGTTAGACCATGAAGAAGGCTGAGCGCCAAAGAATTGATTCTTTCAAACTGTGGTGCTGGAGAAGACCCTAGAGAGTTCCTTAGACAGCAGGGAGATCAAAGCAGTCAATCCTAAAGGAAATCAACCCTTAATATTCATTGGAAGGACTTATGCTGATGCTGAAGCTCCAATACTTGGGCCACCTGAGGCAAAGAGCTGACTCACTGGAAAAGACCCTGATGCTGAGAAAGACTGAAAGCAAGAGAAGGGGGTGACGGAGGATGAAATGGTTGGATGGCGTCATTGACTCAATGGACATGAGTTTGAGCAAACTCAGGGAGGCAGTGAAGGACAGGGAAGCCTGGCGTGCTGCAGTTCATGGGGTCGCAGAGTCAGACATGACTTAGCAACCGAATAACTACAACAAAATTCACTATTTTTGTTTGGAATTATCTGTTGCTCTTGGTGAATTATTGCATTTGGTTTGCTCTGGGATTTTTCGTGTATATATTTTTCTTAATATCAGAATAGTTTCTTTTCATTTCAGTGCTCACTTTATCACTTCTATTACCTTTTTAGTTTCTAAGTGTCTGGGAATTGGGAAGAAACAAATGTTCTACATATCAGACAGACATTTTAGTTCTGAGGTGAAATAAGTGTTTTGAAGACTAATTTGAAGGCCTCTGTCCTGTAGACCTTTTCAAAACATCCTAGAGCTTTGACATGCTCCTCCACCCTTCATCATCTTGCCATGTCTCGCTTTGTGAATGATCTCTGCTCTCCTAAGCTTGTGGTATTCCCACAGTAGCAAACCCAACCTTCCCACCTCCTGGGGTTCCGTCAGCGCCAGGGTCTCCCATACTCTTGTCCGGGGCTGAACATGGTGTTAAGTGATTTAGAGATGACAGAAAGTACCTTTCATATATAGCCAAACCACTTGTTTTACTAACCTGCTCCAAAACATCTTTCCAAATTGCAGTTAAAATGATGTAAGTGTGATTTATCAAACAGGCCATTCCCACGGCAGACGGAGAACACAGGGTGCCCTCATCATTGCGTGTATTTCATTAGTCCTTTTTGAAAAGAGAGGACTTCTGTTTTGAAAAAGCACCAAGAGAACCGTATCTCCTGTTTAGGATTATGCAAATCTGATGACTGGAAAGACTTTCCACAGACTAGCTTCTGATTTTGTATATTTCAAATGTTCTTTCTTTTCCCACTACCCCATACTTCTGAAACCAAATGCCAGAGGACAAGTTCGTTTTGGAACAAGATCTCTGACTTTGAGTCTCTGCGTCTGAGTGCTGGGCACATTGGCACATTGGAAGCCATTTTTATAGCAAGACAGCTAATTAATGAAACCTTAGTAAACTAAACACGAAGTGACTGCAAACCACATAAACATAATTCCACCAAACCCAAACCAAATGGATTCCCAACTCAACTTCCTCTAAGTCAGATCTCGAGAATGCCCATGGCTATTCCATGTCATCTGATATTAGTCTAAGCATAGACCAAGGGAGAGTTGGAGTAAAGAGTCAGCAGTCGCAAAACTGTTTATGTTTGAAATGTCTTACTTACGAAAAAATTTCCAAACACAGGGCTTTGTCAGTACATTGGGTGGACCCTCTCTGGACTGTGGAAGGGGCCCAGGCAAGTAAATGACCTTGGGACAAAGCCAGTGAAATGGGGTCTGAGGCAGGGAAGCACTCTGATCAGAGACGACTCATAAGCTAGACTCACTAAGCCAATACACTCTTTAGACGAACGCAGAAAACCCCTCCAGAGATGGGGCCAGATATGCGGCTTTAAAGTCTGGCTGACTTAAACATTTACACTCTTTCTTGCAGAAAAAAAACTCTGTCACTGCACACCAAAATAAATCTCTAAATAGATGACTTTTAAAGTTTTTAAAAATTCGTTGTTTAAAACCAGTTTTTAAAAAAATCATTGAAATTTTTTAAAACAAAATAATGAAAGATATCACAAAGGAAAAGTTGGTAACTTATTGTACACAAACCTAAAAATTTCATATATCAAAGTAAAGTCTGCAACAAACCTGAAAAATGACCTATCACAATTTTTAGATGTGGCTTAATATCTTAACATACTATATAGAGAACAAATAGAAATTAAACAATTAAAAGATATTCATAACTAAATAAAATGGGCAAAAATGCTCACAATTCACAAAAGAAATAAACATGTAGGCAAAATTAACAATAAGAATGTAATTTGGGGAGGCCTATAAAACTAGAAGTTTAAACAAAGAAAAGCTGCAAATAGTTAATGCTAAGAAGGCTGTAGGTGCACCAAGCACTCACTGTACACAAGTGCTGTGTGTCTGTGTGTGTGTGTCTGTGTGTGTGTGAGTCACTCAGTTATGTCTGACTCAGCGATCCCGTGGACTGTGGCCAGTCAGGGTCCTCTGTCCATTGGAACGCAAATCAGCAAAACAGGAAAATTTTTAAACATGGATTCTTCTATAACCTGAGAGTTCCTATAAAATGTCTTTAGCAAATATTATGTTAGCAAACAACTGTTCCACTGGGAAAAAAAGAAAGGATTAGGGCTGGAGACTTTCCACAACAATGAACTTTTCCTATAGGAATACTGGTGACAATATTTTTTAAAGACTATACCTAAATATCTATAAACTATAAATACCAGAGAGTATTAGCATATAATTATATCACATTTCTGTTAAAGAGTAATAAAGGCCTTTCTTTCCCACCAGCAAGCTCATTTTTGTTACCACAAGCACAACTGTGATAAACACAGTCTTATCAGGCCTTCATTCCCATTCTCCTTGTCATCCATTGTTACTGTTAACAAAGCACAAAGACATCCAAACAAAGCAACTGTGTGGTTGGAACTGAAGTTCTGCCTTGGGCAGAGAAAGTTCCCCACACTGGCCACCCCACACCCCAGTGACTTGGCAGATGGTGAACAGGCCCCTTAACCATGCAGTCTTGCTCTAAGGAAAAACGCCTAAGGGTCTTAGAGAAGTTCTTACACCCAACCAATGATCCCCTCTTCAAGAATAAATCCAAAGGAAAGCCAGAAGTGGAACAAAATTTCATCATTCAAGCTTATTGTGGCTTTATTTTTCATCCCAGAACCATTAATGTCTAAAGTCAGAAGACTGCCAAGTAGATCAAAACACTCGGAATATATGGAAAAGCTTCCTGCGGCTTATTTTCTAATGGCTCTGAACTGGTCTCTGCCTTCTCAGACCATATCCTTAGATTCTCCAGCCTCTAAAAACTAACATTTGCTGCGCATTTACATTTCTGACTAGAAAGGTAAACACGGATCAAGTAGATCAGAACACTCGGAATATATGGAAAAGCTTCCTGCGGCTTATTTTCTAATGGCTCTGAACTGGTCTCTGCCTTCTCAGACCATATCCTTAGATTCTCCAGCCTCTAAAAACTAACATTTGCTGCGCATTTACATTTCTGACTAGAAAGGTAAACACGGATCCACGAGCCTCGCAGAGCAGGACCAGGAGGGCTACGCATCCTCAGGTTTTCTCTGCAAGACACCAGGAGGATGGGTCTGGGGACACTCACCGAAGGTCCTGAGAGTATACATGGGAGAGCCTGGCAAGGCCTGGGAACCTGAGGGGGCTGGGTGTGGAAGCAGGGTATGTCCACACATGCTCCCTTCCACAGGGGTGCAGGTCTGTGAACAGCATGCCATACCAGGGAAACATCACTCCGCCTTCACTAAGGTCTGGACTGTTCTAACTAGAATTAGTCTGCAAGTTGTGCACATCTTAGTCTTAACGTGCACTTGCCACTGGTGTCTGGCAATCTCAGGAGGGTGAAAATTAAGAGGGTTAAACCTTACATTTTGGAATTCCCTGATGGTACAGAGGATGAGAATCCACCTGCCAATGCTGGGAACACAGGTTTGATCCCTAGTCTGGGAAGATCCCCCAGGCCATGGAGCAGCTGTGTTCATGCACCGTTACTGAAGTCTGTGTACCTGAAAGCCACACGCCGCAGCTACTGCGTCCACGTGCTGCAGCCACTGAAGCCGGCGTACCTAGAGCCTATGCTCAGCAAACGAGAAGCCACCGTGAGGAGCTGAGCGCTGCGATGAGGAGCAGCCCCGCACTCACCGCAC
This sequence comes from Madoqua kirkii, assembly GCA_006408675.1. Taxonomy (NCBI): domain Eukaryota; kingdom Metazoa; phylum Chordata; class Mammalia; order Artiodactyla; family Bovidae; genus Madoqua; species Madoqua kirkii. The sequence goes on from SJYC01131421.1 coordinate 66,116, forward strand.
CCAGAGAAGCCCACGCGCAGCAGTGAAGACGAGGCGCAGCCAAAGCCAGAGACAATCCTCACTTTTTACCGTTTGGCTAAACTTAAAATGTCACAGTCCAACCTTGAGAAAGGCCCCCCGGAGCCTGCTCATGTCTGAGAAACTCAGACTTTAGTAGGTGATATTCCGCTGGAGATGATATATTGTGGGGATCATCTGATGGCAGCAGAGGTTATGGAAGAGGGTTTCCCTAAGACACAGGACTAAAGGTTCACCTGGGCAGGTTGGAAGGGAGAGGCTCTTCTCCGAGTAGGGAGATTTGGGGAAAGTAGGGGGATAAAGCTGGTGGCGAGAGGGTGTCTTCCCACCAGGGTGATCTCTGGAAAAGTTTCTTTTTTTGTTTTATGCTTTTTTTATTAGGGTGTGAGGGGAACAGTTGTATAAAAACCTCCCATTCTGATCCTTTTATAAGCCCATCCAGGCTGCCACTGCAGGAGGGTTTGGTACCGAGTGTCATGAGGGATCAGGGCAGATCTGCCTGCTGCCCCCGCACCCTTTTGCAGGTCTGTGTGAAAGGAGCGGCTTCCCCAGAAGCAGGCCATACTCTCTTTCCACCAGTCTCCCGGGAGAAGGGGACCCTTGAATGTGGCCAGCTGACACCAGAGTTAAATGTGTAGGAGCTCACGTGAGCCTCATAAGAACTTTCACAAGCACCTGTTTTTGACCCCACACTACATAGATGAGGAGACTGAGGTTTACTCGTGGGGCTGGAGCACCACCTCCTGCCCCACACCCTGGCTGTAGGCAGCCCCTGCCTCTGCCTCAGTGCACTTAGATATAAGCATGAGCAATGTCTACTACACCTGTCAAAGGGACAGGCCGAGAAGCTCTGGGCTAGGGGCTCCTGCCTTCCATCTCTGGAGGCTCTGGGGCATCCAGCTCCCATCCCCACTCCATCCTGGGCAGGATTTTACATGGTTCTTTGCAGATGGACTAGAAGGAGGCTTACCTTTTCTGAGCCTTGGGGTCTCTGGTCCTGGACAGTCTTGGCCCTGCAGTTGCCCGGAGCCCACCTCGTCGAAACTCAGCCACCCCTGGAGCATCAGTGTTAAAGTTTCCTGACTGAGTCCTTCGGATCCTGTGTGGACAGGAATCCATAGAGACCGTCAGAGGGCAGGCTGGAAGCCCGAGGTCAGTGCATTCCCCCTATATAGGGCCTCACAAGCCACACCCAGGGCTCTGGATGGCCCTACCCACCTCGTCGAAACTCAGCCACCCCTGGAGCATCAGTGTTAAAGTTTCCTGACTGAGTCCTTCGGATCCTGTGTGGACAGGAATCCATAGAGACCGTCAGAGGGCAGGCTGGAAGCCCGAGGTCAGTGCATTCCCCCTATATAGGGCCTCACAAGCCACACCCAGGGCTCTGGATGGCCCTGCTTCCCAGTGCCTCCCCTGAAGGCCAGCATTAAGACCCAGCCTCAACTCTAACCCTGCCTCTGGGATGGGGGGGCCTCTCCCTGGGGGGTCAAAGTGCAGGTAAGCTGTCTGGGAGGCCTCAGTTTCTGCCTTATTTTGCAGCAAGGCCAGCAAAGACTCAGCACTCTATCTTCAAAGATCGCTTAAGACACAGACTGAGCCCTGAGAAGGAAGAAACTGGTCTCACCCATGCGTCTCCCTAGAGCACATGAGGCATAGCTGCAGAGGATGCTCACAGGGTCTGTGGGATGGACTGATGCCAAAAATGAGTGGCATGTACGGCAACTGGCTCTACTTAAGGAGTGCCTTTCATGGTTCTCCTTCTCTGGGCCAAAGTCTTCTCTCTGCATGTAACCACTCTGTGCTTCCTGCTGTTCCAACATCTAATTAAACAGGGGGGTTATGGAGACACTTTGCTCAGTCAAGAATATTAATTCTGAACAATGTAATTAATGATCACCACCACCAACTTACTTTCCCCAGAACTTCTTGATGCCTTTGGGGCTCCGTTTACCATCTGGTGTCAGGGGAGATTGGGGGCTGGACTCGGTGCCCGATGACACGCATGAGTCATTGGCCACGGCAGTATCGTCCCAGCCACTTTCTGTGTCTCCTGAGATTGAAAGAATGAAATGACATGTGAATGACAAGAAGGAACCTGACCTCTGCAAACCTTCTCCCCAAGCCTGGGCCATTCCCTCAGTGGGAGTTGAGAATCGTCTGCCCAGCCCTGCTTTCTGGGCAGAACTTTACAAGATCTCGGAGACCAGTAGGGGCTCAGGCACATTCCAGGTTTTCTCTCTGGGGAGTTAGTGAGCTTAAGGCTTCAAATCTGGGTGAGCAAATGTCTTCATATGGGGGCCCACTACTTGCAGGACAACTCCAGCAAGGAGCTTCCTCTCTCTTCCCCCAGGGAGACATGGGAGTGCACAGCAGGGGGACCTGGCTGAATGTTTGGAAAAGGGAGGGTGTCCCGGGAGGCAAGCAAGGGCGTCTCACTCTCCACCTCACCGGAAGGGTACAGTACCTAATACGGGGGCACTGACACTCCGGCCACGGTCTCCAGCCAACCAAGAAGCAGAGAAGCCACATGAAGAAGCAAGAGAGGCCAAAGTCCAGCCCAACAGAGTTATAGGGAAGCAAAGAAATAAACAAGAGTCATCCAGCAAGAGGGAAAAACTCAAACAGAAAGAAAAATCATCCCACGAGGAAGGGTGGGGTGAAGGGTGACTAGCCTGACCTGCACGGTCATGCAGGGAGGGGACCAAATGCTCCTGGTGCCACTTCCTGGCAGGTAAGGCATCCACGCACATGGAGTGAGAGGGGTGGCTGTGAGGGCCGAATATGCCAGGCCGCCCACTGCTCTTGTGTACATGCCAGAGCTCACTCAGATCAGACTACAATGATCTGAAGCTGCAGGAAAGTCCACAGTCTGAGCGTCGCTAGGACACATTCATTCAAGGGCTTCCCTGGAGTTTCTGCAGCCAAAGGCAGTACTGGTGAAGGGCAGAAGCCTGTACACTGGCTGGCTCGGAAACAGCCAGAGAGGAGGAGTCAGGGGTGGGGAAAGCTCTGTCAGGACCAGAATGCTCCCTTCTAGCACCCCCCCGCCGCGCCCCCCGCCACTGATCTGCTGCTGCTATTGGAGAAATACAGGCTACTGTGCAAAAACCTCCATCAGATCCTAAGCACCAAAAGGCTACTGGTGGACTGGCACCCTTGCCCACTGACTCCACTTCTCTAAGGAAATGCTCTTCCTTGGAAGAGCACATAGTATCACCCTACTGATAAGAGGGAGGCTGCAGAAAGGAAGGCAGAGACAGGAAAGAGAACAGGAGGACAGAGGAGGAATGAGGAGGGCCAGGGAGGGTGCAGTGTGGTATCCAGTGGTATCTAGAGGAAAAATAGGAAGGTCAGGAAGGAGTCAAGAGAGGAGAAACAGAGGAGAAGAGAAAATGAGGGTAGAATAATCACAGGTGGAAAGAAGGTGGGCACACACCCTGATTCTCTGGGCTCTGGAAGGGGACAGTGAGCCCAGAAAGACAGCCATAGTCTTTGGACATGGGACCACCCTGAGGTAAGACTTGCCCCATCCGCCCACCCCCACTGCTCTCCAGCTGTGGGCCGTGGTGGGGAGGGTGCAGGGACCTCGCACTACAATGGAAGTGCCAAGGCCAAGGTACCAGAAGCCCCCAGCCTGGGGTCTGGTCACTCACTCAGCCTCAGTGGGCTGCTCCCTGCTGCGGGGTCCAGTGGGCAGGCGGTGGGTGGAGACTTGGCAGCCTCTCCATTGGGCGTGGCTCCTGGAAGCTTCCCAGGTAGAGTGGGGTACTTGTGCTCCGCCAGGAAAGGCCCATCCTAAGGGAAGGAGAGGGAGGGAGATGTTGAATCAGCTGTCACTCTCCAGCTCAAACCCAGTTAGGAAATCTCTAGGGTAGAATAATCACAGGTGGAAAGAAGGTGGGCACACACCCTGATTCTCTGGGCTCTGGAAGGGGACAGTGAGCCCAGAAAGACAGCCATAGTCTTTGGACATGGGACCACCCTGAGGTATGACTTGCCCCATCCGCCCACCCCCACTGCTCTCCAGCTGTGGGCCGTGGTGGGGAGGGTGCAGGGACCTCGCACTACAATGGAAGTGCCAAGGCCAAGGTACCAGAAGCCCCCAGCCTGGGGTCTGGTCACTCACTCAGCCTCAGTGGGCTGCTCCCTGCTGCGGGGTCCAGTGGGCAGGCGGTGGGTGGAGACTTGGCAGCCTCTCCATTGGGCGTGGCTCCTGGAAGCTTCCCAGGTAGAGTGGGGTACTTGTGCTCCGCCAGGAAAGGCCCATCCTAAGGGAAGGAGAGGGAGGGAGATGTTGAATCAGCTGTCACTCTCCAGCTCAAACCCAGTTAGGAAATCTCTGGATGCAGGAACAACTCCTTGTTCTCCAAGAACCATTTGTAAACTGAGGCCAACTTGAAGACCCCTCAAAGGTCATTTAGTCTAGGCCAGGCAATAGGACCAGAGCCCCGAGAAAGAAACTTGGCCAAAGCCGCATAGCGAGACAGGGACAGTCAAGCTTGAATCAAGGGCTGACAGAAGCCATGTCTGAACAGGAGGCGAAGCCTTTGCTGTCTGGCTTTGTGCTCAGAGGTTAAGGAATCAACAGCCAAGAATTATCCTTCAAGTTCTCTGAGCATATAAACCAGAATTCCAATAAATGTTATACCTACTGCTTTACCCTAGTAGATAACATTATCTATTGATCGTATTTATATATTATAATAATAGTTATTTTGAAAGACAGCAGGTTAAGGTGAAGCGAGAAGGTAAGAACACAGTCAGGGGAGATGTCAACAGAAAGCAGGTCAGAGGGCCACTTGCCAGCACGAAGTTCCCTGGGAACTTGGGATCACAGTCTGCACGAGGTTCAGCCCAAGGCAGTGGGCCGTGTGCTCAGACTCTGGCCATGGAAAGGGTTCCAAAAAGAAAAGTCGATTTTGAGATGAAGAAGAATTGCACTTAAAAAAAATAAAAATAAAAAGAACTGCGCTTATTTGGTCAAGAATGATTTAATGGGCACTAAACCCACAAACCTGAGGGAAACACAGTAGTAAATTCATTTGAGTGAAAAGAAAAGAGAAATTAAAGCGATGTTACCAAGGGAATCAACTGTGGATCACTTGATCAGATGCAGAAGTAGAAAAGAAGAAAGAAGAAACCAATTTCAAAATAGACAAGTCAGAAGAGTAGCGGGAGACTTCCGTGGCTGCGATATCTTTCATTTAGTTAAAAGCCAAGTGCCCAGAAAATTTCTGAATTCATCCTTATAAAGGCATGCCTTAGAAATTCTTTGAAATTCAATTTAGTCATTGAAAACTGAATACAATCCTATATAAATCAGCTCAGAAAGGAGACAGATGAGAATAGTGGGCTAAATTTTCAAGGGATTCTGAAGGAACCGGCTGGTAAAGGAGGAATAACTGGAACTTGAAGAGATGGACACCAACCACACAGTTTTTAAGTTCATGATGACCCATGAGGGACAGATTGGACCTGTTAAGACTTATGGTCAATAGCAACAGTTTCCAAACACCAGCCCCGACACGGGCTGGTTTATAATCAATCACCTGGGACACTTGTAAATATAAAAACCCAGGTCCCACCGCACCCGTGAATCAGCCCTCTGGGAGTGGGCCCTGGGAGTCTGTGTTTTTAACACGCATCTCAGATTGCTCTGACGCACAGTCAGACCCGGGAACCACTGACTGTGGGGAGGCGGCATTCACAAATTTGCGAGAGCTGAAGGGCATGGCTCCAAGTTCCATTTTAAACAGGAAATATGGGAGTGAGGAAGGGTTCAGAAACAGACATCCTGCCGTATATCATATACACCCCTCTAAGACAGGGCAGAGACAGCTGAGGCTACACCCATGAGGGCTGCCCCAGGAGCTCGCGGAAGAGCTGAGACTTACAGAGGGCAGAGCCTCGTGGATGATGGCTTCAAAGGCAGCTCAGGCACATGAAAAAGACAGGAAAAGAACCAAGGGCACTGGAAAGGGCTCTCAGCTCTGCTCAGCCAAGAAGAGATGCTGGGAAGGAGGGACTCATTGCTGGAGAAGGCGATGCAACATCAGCACACAACACAGGGGAGACGGAAGGGCCCGAACGCAGCCCTGCACTGCAGCCTCGGAGAACGAGCCTGGTGAGGTGGGTGGAAATCCCAAGCAGACGCTGAAGACCGCACTGCCCCGAAAGAGCACAGAGGCAGCGCCCCTGGGCAGGAGAGCCTCGGCTGGGAGTCAGACCAACTCGGGCCAAGTTCTTTCTCTTATAACCACTCAGAACCTCCATTTCATTGTTTCTAAACAGAGGATAACAATGTCTGCCCTGGCCTAGCACACGAGGAAGAGAGGCCTGGAGAATATCACACGCCCGAGGCCTACAGCAACAGCAGTTAACGACAAGATCAGTCCCTGGCGCGAGGAGGCAGGGGGCAGACCCCATCTACATCAGGCTCAAGTGTGTTCCTGGCACAACAGAGAGGACTCACTGCTCACTCCAAGGATATGGAATAGGACCTTTCAGGGTCTGTGACCTGTGCACAGGAGCTGATAACTGAGAGAGGGCCTGAGGGACTCCAATTCCAGAGCTGTCAGGGGCAGGGGACACTGACTCATTGCGTGGACTCCACAGGGAGAGCCCATCAGTGGAGGCACGTTCCAGGGAAGTCCAGACGCGTCTAACAGGGCTGGAGAAGAATACAGAGGGTGTCTTACAATGTCAAGAGCTCTTAGTCATAGAAAGCAAAGGCCAGACATCCACGCATGGGGACACTGCAGAAGGATCCGTGCGCCTGCGCTGAGTGTGCCCCCGGGGGTTTTAACCATGACTTATCACTACAGAGAGGACGAGAGCTGTCTCACTCCTCTGCTTGTGTGCTGAGATCATAACATCTCCCTCCCCAGACATCAGAACAACTCTGCCTTAAAAGTGGATTTCTCAGAGCCTGTAAGATGGGGGAGGTAAGACATCCTATTGCACAGATAAGCGAGATGAAAGCACAGGATCCAGCTGAGGGCACAGAAGAAGAAAGCGGGAAAGGAAGTTTCATCTTTCCTTTCACCCTTTACAGGTAACATATTTTAAGGTTACTAAAGCTGTAACTTGCTAAATGAAAAGACTAGCAAACAGCACAGCCTCATACCGACAACAGGGACATGCGGTTAACGTATACTACCTTGGGCTCTACCACGGGGGAGGGCTGGTTCCCACCGACACACTGTGGGGAGGCAAGGAGGATTTCAGTTATGTGGAGAGAAAGAGACCCGCGTTAGTCAGGGCAGCAACTCAGGGCTGCCCACCGGCCTGATCTGCAAGGCTCGCCCTCGCTCCCTCCCCATCTCTGTCAGATCAACACAATCGGTGGAGGAACACAGGTCACCGTCCAACCGCATGGACAGACCGGAGGGAGCCTGAGGCACGTGATGGGAACAAAGTCACTGTGGGCTCCTGCCTTCCTGGTTTTCCACTGTATCACGTATCACCAGGGAGCCTGGCCCACTGCTGGACCCCAGGGGATCTACGCAGTAAGGTCACTGGAGTGCTACAGGGCAGCACCCCTATGTGTCCAGCGACCTCGCTGCCCAAGAATCTGTGACCCTCCTCTCCAGCACAGGGGCACCCACGTGGTCAAGGGCTAGCCCCATATAAGGAGCCACAAAGCCCTCCTCATGTCTTTTTAGACGCTTTAAGAAGCTTCTTCTCCAATCTTCTACTTTATTCCATAACCCACTCCCAGGGGCATCTTTATCCACATAGGTTAAAGCATCAGCTTGCAATGCGCGAGACCTCGGTTCGATCCCTGAGTCACAAAGATCCCCTGGAGAAGGAAATGGAAACCCACTCCAGTATTCTTGCCTGGAGAATCCCATGGACAGAGGAACCTGGTAGGCTACAGTCCATGGGGTCACAAAGAGTAGGACAGGACTGAGCGACTTCACTCACTTTCACTTTCATCCTCATTCAAAACCTCTGCAACATTCCAAGTGCCCTGGGGAAACAGGGCCAGGATTTAAGAACTCTGGCTCCATCTGACTCTCACCTCTTACCTTACCGCCTCCTGCTCCCCAAACCATTTCCCTAAACCTAGCCATGCCCATCTCAACATCTTTTCTCATCAGCTCCAGGCAGCGTGTTCTGACTCACCCTGCCTCTAGGATGCCTTGAGCCATAGCTGATCAGTTTTCTCAAAACGTTCATAGAACCCCTGCCTCCCCAGCAACTTGATAAAAGCCTCCATGATGAAGGGACAGCGCCTGGCCTGTGTGTCCTGGCACTGTACTGACCTCAAAGAAATAACTTAGTCATCTTTATGGATAGACTGACGGACTGACCTTGTCCACAGAGTCACTTCTCAAGTCTTCGAGACTACAGGAGAGTTTTTTATGAGCCCTGGAAAAACACAAAAGAAAACAAAAAGGGAAATAGTTACTGGGGAAGGAGGAACATGGTATCATTCGTGCAGAGGATATTTCAGCACTTAACTGGTATTCTCTCTTGGGCTCAGAGTCAAGGTCAGGAAAAAACTCAACACCTTCTCATCATAACTGTTACATGTAAGATGAGTCTGGCCCATTCTGGGGATGGTCTGGTCTGACCATGTGTTGGTAATGCATGACAGCATCACTGAAATCCAAATCAAAAGTCCTTAACAGTCCTCAAAAATCAAGAATACACAATTCAGTGGCATCAGTGGGAGCTGGCTGCTGTGTGGTCATAAGAAAAAGCCAATGTCTGTGGAGTCAAAAGAGCGGAAAGGGGGCCAATACTGCCTGGTCTGTGAGTGTGAGAGTAATCCAGGGAGGGAAGCGGTGCCACCTGAGAGTGGAGATGAGCACGTCGGCCACAGCTCCAAAGCAGCACCTGCTGGGATCCTCTGTCCCTCTGCTCCAACTCTGAGCAGTCTGCTCAGAGGAATCAGCTTTCTCGGGCACTATTTTGCAGAGGAGGGAGCCAACTGGATAGAGAAGTGGCACCACCACCCATGGTCGGTCACAAGAATTACCTGTGACAAGTCTCCTTGGCAGTGATATTTCTCCGTTCATATGAATAAATCAGCATCTGTTGCTACATTAGTCTCTTATGAGTCTAGTCAGTGTGAGTCACTCAATGTTGACTTCATTCTGAGTGAACTCATCAACTAAATTTCTTATCCTGCAAAACTAAAAATTGGCCAGTCGCCATCCCTGGCATGACTGCTTTCCTCTGAGGCTAAAAGCTCAGTAACAATGGCTTTATGGCAAATGGGGGGTGCTGAGTGCCTAGGCTCTGGAGACTCAGCGCCCTTGTGGGGAAGCTCCCGTCACTTGGCTGAAAGACAGCCTGCCCTTGGCAGTGGAGTTCCAGATCCCGGTTCCTTGGAAACGTGTTCTAAAGAGCTGACATCGGTAACTAAAAGTAGGTTGATTTTCAAGGGTATCAGTCAGGAGGCAGTTGGTGACCACATACGCCAGCCCACAGTAAGCTCATTGCTATCTGAAGCTTTCTCAAAGCAACTGGACCAACCTCCCTGTGAGGAGAAAAGGCTCTCCCTGGAGAGAGAGTGGAGTATTGTCCCAGGGCTGGCCTCTGTCTGAGGGCAGGAAGGCCATGCCAGAGGGGCTGGTGGCAATGACAGGCTCATGGCGTGGGGCACTTTCTGCTCTGAGGAGCCCCTGGGGCCACAGAGAAGGTGCAGCCCCCTCCCCGAGGCCCCAAGCCCTGGCTAGATCTCCTCTCAGTGAAAAGAACCCGGCCCCTCGGCCTGTGGGGAGGGAAGCCCTTGTGCAGCCAGGGGAGGTGGGCATGGTTCAGGACTGCACCGCCATCTGGCCCTGCTGTGGCTGCTGCTGGGGCCTGGAGTGCTGCCCCGACTGCGGGAGGGCAGGCGGCCCCGGACAGGGTGGCTGTGATCACTGCCTCGTCTGGAGCCCCGAGAGGGGCCTGAGAGCAAGGCAGCTCCACGGAAACGCTTGGGCCTCCTACTGGTTTCCAGTGATTTCTGCGGTAGTGGGGGTGGCCCCGCCGTGGGAGAGCTGCCTCTTGCAGACACCTGCATGGGAACCAGAAGGGTCACTGGAAAGAACAGTCACTGCCTGGAGACCGGCCACCATCCTTTCCCCTTGTTTGGACAGTTCCTCCTGGGGAGGTGCATCTCCCGCCCTGGGTATAGCCACAGGGGCTACAACAACAGTGGTGCCTTGCTTTTTTAAGATGCCAGCAAGCAAGATATATTGAAAGCCATGGCCAACTTGCCTCTCTTTCTAGGGCCCAAGCTCACATCCTTGCAGCAGAGTCCTGACAAGTTGGTCCTGACACCCGAATCCCTGCACCCTGCCCTTTCTGAGCTTAGTTCTGAGCTTTTCCTTTCATTCAGTGAGCCACTGTGCACCCTTTCAAAAGCATTCCTTTTGCTGTAACTTAGCCAGAGTGGATTTCTGCTTGCAGTGAATAACACTGTAATTCATACAGTCAATCAACAAACAGGAGCAGCATCCACTGCCTGACAGGCCATCAGGGAGGTGGGTAAGTTAATTAGGATGAAAGATCAATGCAACACATCCTATAATATATTAATAGTATGGGAACAGAAGGGACCCTTCTCATTGGTGGGAAGGTCAGGGAGGCTTCAGAGGGGAGAAACTTAAGCTGAATCTTGATGAGAATGGGCTTAGCAAGGTCGAAAAGCAAGGGTCTCACAGGTGGAATGAACACAAGCTAATGGTGGTAGAGAAGGACGCGATTTAATGTCGTCACTGACTCTAAGGGCTTTGTTTCTTTAGAGCCCGGTATCTTCCTGGTCTACTTAGAAAGAATCCTGGCATTACAGTACATAGCGTTGTTAAAAGCCTGGGCTTTTGGGTTCAAGTCCAAGTTCAGCTACCTACTTGCTGTGTGACCTAGAGCAGAGTATTTACCCTCTCTGAGCCTCAGCTGCAGCACAATAAAAGAATCCCCGGTGGGGTGTCATGAGGCATAAATGAGGTGAGTCATGTACAATGCTAATCCATGGGTGCTGGATATCAGTTACTGCCACTATTGCCAGCAATCTGGGGTGGTTGCTCTAACTGGGCCACCAGGTGACACATTTGCCCCTCCCTTAATTAAAAGGGTGACTGTTCTGTAGTTCTAAGAACCTTTTAAATTCTGGACTGAAGTCCCTCTTCTATCTGAGATCTGTAACTATAAGTTTATTTGCCTAGTGTATCTAGACCAAGTCCAGAGACAGCCACAGAACTGGACCAAATTTTAAACAAGAGAGAAGGAAATCTGTATGCTGGCTACAGGGAAGAGAGGCTGTCTGTGAAACAGGAATGTATCACTCAGAAGTTCATTATCCCTCCAAATGTGCAAGATGCATTCAAGAAATATTTGTTGAATACAACTGGGTATCAGGCATCACTGCAGATCCTGGACAGGCAGTGGTAAATAAAAATACCCCTTTGGGCTATGCTCATATTCTAGAGTAAAGGCAAAAATAAACAAGGAAACCAACTGAAAAAGAAAAGTTGGGGCTTCCCTGGTGGCTCAGTGGTGAAGAATCTGCCTGCCAATGCAGGAGATGCGGGTTCTGTCCCTGGTCTGGGAAGATTGCACATGCCACGGAGCAACGAAACCTGTGCTTCACAACTCCTGCGCCTGTGCTCTAGAGCCCAGGAGCCGTGACTGCTGACGCCCCTGCGCCCCAGAGCCTGTCTCCCGCGATGCCAGAAGCCCACACACCACAGCAGGAGAGCAGCCCACACTGGCCGCAACTAGAGAAGAGCCCTCACAGCAACGAAGGCCCTGCACGGCCAAAACAAAGTTTAGAGAAGAGAAAAGAAAATTCCTATCCTCAGAAGCCTAGTGTCCACTCTGCTGTCCTCCCCAACAGGAGCACAGGCCTGTGCTCTGGCTCCTTCCACCCTCAGTGTCTCCCCAAAGCCTCTGGGGTGACTCCACTGCTTTAATTTTTTTACCTGTCAAGATTTATACCTGGCAGGTTCCCGATTAGATCCTCCCCCAGGTTCAGGGCAAGCTCCCGGGGTCTCAGAAACCCCACATCGTTAATGGAAACACAGTACCTCTGATTTAAATAGGTCTTCGGGGCCTTTATTTGCAGTGTTCCAGTTCCTGAAGCCTCCCTCCAGTTCTTCCTCATTGATGGAGAGAGTTCTTTCTGAAGGCCCTGGAAGCATTAATGCAGATCATTACCACCACATGGCTTGTTTAGAAACCTGTAATTCTAACACCCTCTCTCCTTCATTAAGAGGGACAAAGAAAAACATTAATGGACATTACAAGTGTGATTCAGAATATTTATTGGAGCATCTGAGCACGGGCTTCCAAGGTCAAAGCTCATGCTGGGGGAAGCCCAGCCCCCAATTATTCCTCTCCAATCCTCTCATTCCTTGGCCACAGGCATTCAGGCCCTCACCTTATCCAAGATCCAAAAGGATAAGAGGAAATTAGCCTGGGACATGTGTGCAGGGCTGGCAGTGGCCCTGGGTGACAACCAGTGAGCCACAACCCAAACTAGGGGTTGGCTTTTCCACAAGAGGCAGCAGCGCTCAGCCTGAATGAGAGGTTCCTGTGCACCCCCATAGCAGCCCTGTCCTGTGAAACAGCTGCTTCCTCAGGATCTGTGGTGGGAGCCTGGGTCAACAGCATGGCCAACGAGGCAGGCATCGGGCCTCGGCCCCAGGGTGCCCACACAGCACAGACGCTGCCCGAGTGCTGCGCTCAGTCTGGGCAGCAACTATGAAACACAAACAGCTCTCCCTGCCCTGTGACTTCCTATGGGAACCCAAGCACCCAGAAACTCAAAGAAGGCTCCCCAAGTGTCTTGGCAACTGCGAGGGATGCTTTTAGATTCTCCAGGAGGCGGATAGGCTCTAATTCCCAGTGAGGGTACTAAATTGCCCTTGGATCCAGGTTTGACTGCACTCACTGCCTCTAAGAAGTACGCCAGGGAGATGCACAGCTCTCCTGAGGGTGGGGATTCCCAATGGTTCAAGTTGAAGGCCTTCTTTTCTTGATGATCTGGATAGTTTAGTCCCTGGAAGTACTGAATGTCTGACATTTGACAAAATTTCTGGAAATCAAGAGCTGCCAGTTTCCCACCATCCAGGGCAGTCTAACCAGCTCCATCTTCCCACAGGGCATTTTTCCAAAGGAAAACGAAGACTCTTCTGGCAGGACTGCCCAGCATTTGACACAGTAGAGATGGAATACCTTGGGGAGAAGATGGCAAGCTCCCTGCTGCTCTTACCTTGGGCTGCCATCACGATCTCATTCACCCTTCGGTACTGGTTTAACAGCCCAGTAAGCTCCTCTATCCGACGGTCCTGTCACAGGGCAAGACAGATTTCCATGTAAACAACACTGGCGCCTGAGGTGATTTCATCTGGGGCCCAGGCTATGTTCTGGGCACACAGAAAGGAAAAGCTGTGTGGAACCTCTGGAACATTTCAAAGGGACACAGAGTGCCCAAGCCCTGGGTTCTCAGTGGTCGGCCTCCTCGGCAGCTGTAAACACTCCTGCTCTCCCTGAAGGCTATGAGTCCAATCTCTACTTATAAAACAGCCCCTGTTTGACACAGCCTTCGAATGGCTCAAACGTTTGCTGAGGCAGGAAACGGTCTCCCTACGCTCCTGATGTAGCCACTGAAACCTGCTTCCTGGTCCAAGCACTAGTCCCGCCTCCTGGTCCTCTAGTTGCTGTTGTTTAGCCGCTCGGTCATGTCCGACTCTTTGCGACCCAATGGACTGTAGCCCTGCCAGGCTCCTTCTGTCCGTGGCATTTCCCAGGCAAGAATACTAGAGACGGTTGCCATTTCCTTCCAACTCAGGGACTAAACCCGTGTCTCCTGCTTGGCAGGTGACATTCTTTACCACTGAGCCACATGGGAAGCCCATTGTCCTCTGAAGCTACATGCCAAAAAAAAAGACTAAAATAAAGCTGTTGTATTTATCTCAATACCTTAGGAGTCTGAGATTCCTTACATAACAGAGGAAATTCCCAGAGGGGATCAATTCTTCCCCAGCAAAGGCTGGGGACTTGGGACGACACACAAATTTCGAGTTAGATAAACGGGGTATGACCCTGGCTCTGCTATCTGCTGTTACCTGACCTTGGGCAACACTACTCAAGCACTCTGAGTCTCGAATTTGTCTGTAAAATGCAGGCCTGTGATCCTTAGAGCTGACCTTTGTGCCAGATAGGTGCTCTGTAGTATGGAGGTGGCTATGTCATGATTGTGCAGGGATTCAACGTGAAGAACAAAGAAGGCTGATGGGTCTCTCACCAGTTTTATGAAGGGTCTATCACCAGATCATGAACATGGGGGACTGGTGGATGGCTCTCAAGTTTTGTTAGGAGTCTGAACACAGCTATGACATAAGCAGTAACCTCAGGGTATTTTTTTCCCAAAACCAGCCTGAACAGACATGGCTTTATTCTGCCTTTGAGAGATTCCATTTAGGCAAAACTCCCAGGCATCAAAGTCAAAAGCAGGTAACTGAGTCGAGTCTCCAGGAAGCAGAGGCAGATCTCTTGACATGTCCCTGAGTCAGTCCTGATGGGCACAGCCCTGCCCGAAGTATCAGAGACCAGAAGGGAACAAAGAGAACCAGGAAGGTCAGCAGGGAAAGGACAGGGCGACTCAATGGCCATCTTACCTTGTCTTCATTGGCAACAAGCAAAGTTTCCATCCCTATTTTCAGACGTTGGATTTCTTGGTCTAAAAGAATTTAAGTGTAGGAAGAATTATTTACATAAAATGCAGACAACTAGCTCTACCTGCGAAGATGCTACCACTCTCTGTGTGAATAAATTACACATTACTCCTTACTTTTTCAAAGAGCCCAGGATGGTGTCTGGCACACAGTCTGTCTCATTAAATATTCGTTGGATAATTCAACTAATTAACCTGGTATTTTGTCTTCTCTTTATAGACATTTTTTGAGGGGAAAACAAAATGTCATTTACTCAAGGGTGTCACAGAAGAACCCTCAAACTTTCTACAGTTGATATCCCAGAAGAAATTTGACATTTATCCTTTATAACTTGAGTAGGCAGGTACTAGGGCTGCTGACTAGTTTCAGAGAGAATCAACATCACACAGTCCCATGGATTATACCAGAGGAGAATTTAAAATGGGAAGAAAGAGTCTCCAGCCAAATAGAGACAGGGACAGAATGATTATGTAAAAAGAGCCAGGTACTTGACTCAATTAGGAAAGGCATAGTCAGAATTGACTAACAATGTTTAATTGGATCTATAAATATATTGAAACAAACTCTACAGTCAAGGAAAACAATCTTCGTTCATCATAAACCTACAGAATTTCCCTATGGGCCCAGGGGTCCTTGTCAGTCTGTGGTAGATAACAGTTGGCCTTCTCCCACTCTGGACCCAACAGAGACTCTTTGGAATTCTTCACAAACTAGTCTGGAGAGCCAGGTCAAAGGACAAAGCCTAAATGGGCTAGGAGTCATTCCGCCAAATAGGTGGAGGTCTAGGAATTAGCTATTTCAAATCCTGAAAGATGATGCTGTCAAAGTGCTGCACTCAATATGCCAGCTAATTTGGAAAACTCAGCAGTGGCCACAGGACTGGAAAAAGTCAGTTTTCAATCCCAATCCCAAAGAAAGGCAACGCCAAAGAATGCTCAAACTATCACACAACTGTACTCATCTCACACGCTAGTAAAGTAATACTCAAAATTCTTCAAGCCAGGCTTCAGCAATACGTGAACCGTGAACCTCAGATGTTCAAGCTAGACTTATAACAGGCAGAGGAACCAGAGATCAAATTGCCAACATCTGCTGGATCATGGAAAAAGCAAGAGAGTTCCAGAAATACATCCATTTCTGCTTTATTGACAGAAGCCTTTGACTGTGTGGATCACAATAAACTGTGGAAAATTCTGAAAGAGATGGGAATACCAAACCACCTGACCTGCCTCTTGAGAAACCTATATGCAGGTCAGGAAGCAACAGTCAGAACTGGACATGGAACAACAGACTGGTTCCAAATAGGAAAAGGACTACGTCAAGGCTGTATATTGTCACCCTGCTTATTTAACTTCTATGCAGAGTACATCATGAGAAACGCTGGGCTGGAAGAAGCACAAGCTGGAATCAAGATTGCCAGGAGAAATATCAATAACCTCAGATATGCAGATGACACCACCCTTATGGCAGAAAGTGAAGAGGAACTAAAAAGCCTCCTGATGAAAGTAAAAGAGGAGAGTGAAAAAGTTGGCTTAAAGCTCAACATTCAGAAAATGAAGATTATGGCATCCGGTCCCATCACTTCATGGGAAACAGATGAGAAACAGTGGAAACAGTGGCGGACTTTATTGTTTGGTGCTCCAGAATCACTGCAGATGGTGATTGCAGCCATGAAATTAGAAGACACTTACTCCTTGGAAGAAAAGTTATGACCAACCTAGATAGCATATTCAAAAGCAGAGACATTACTTTGCCAACAAAGGTCCGTCTAGTCAAGGCTATGGTTTTTCCACTGCTTATTTAACTTATACAGAGTACATCATGAGAAATGCTGGGCTGGAAGAAGCACAAGCTGAAATCAAGATTGCGGGGAGAAATATCAATCACCTCAGATATGCAGATGACACCACCCTTATGGCAGAAAGTGAAGAAGAACTAAAAAGCCTCTTGATGAAAGTGAAAGAGGAGAGTGAAAAAATTGGCTTAAAGCTCAACATTCAGAAAATGAAGATCATGGCATCTGGTCCCATCACTTCATGGGAAATAGGTGGGGAAACAGTGGAAGCAGTGTCAGACTTTTTTTTATGGGCTCCAAAATCACTGCAGATGGTGACTGCAGCCATGAAATTAAGACGCTTACTTCTTGGAAGAAAAGTTATGACCGACCTAGATAGCATATTGAAAAGTAGAGACATTACTTTGCCAACAAAGGTCCATCTAGTCAAGGCTATGGTTTTTCCTGTGGTCATGTATGGATGTGAAAGTTGGACTGTGAAGAAAGCTGAGTGCCTAAGAATTGATGCTTTTGAACTGTGGTGTTGGAGAAGACTCTTGAGAGTCCTTTGGACTGCAAGGAGATCCAACCAGTCCATTCTGAAGGAGATCAGCCCTGGGATTTCTTTGGAAGGAATGATGCTAAAGCTGAAGTTCCAGTACTTTGGCCACCTCATGCAAAGTGTTGACTCATTGGAAAAGACCGATGCTGGGAGGGATTGGGAGCAGGAGGAGAAGGGGACGACCGAGGATGAGATGGCTGGTTGGCATCACGGACTCGATGGATGTGAGTCTGAGTGAACTTCTAGAGTTGGTGATGGACAGGGAGGCCTGGTGTACAGAGAGTTCATGGGATTGCAAAGAGTCAGACACGACTGAGTGACTGAACTGAACTGAAAACATTTTATTGCTTTTGAAACTTTTCATTTTGTTTTGGCGTTTAGTTAACAATGTTGTGATAGTTTTAGGGGAATGGCAAAGGGACTCAGCCATATGTATACATGAACCCACTCTTCCCCAGACCCCCCTCCACTCCACATCACATGGAGAAGAGGTCCCTGTGCTCTACAGCAGGCTCTGTTTAGCAGTGTGTGCATATCCATCCCAAACTCCCTGTCTCTTTCCCCTGTTCCTCCCCCTGGCAACTGTAAGCTCATTCTCTACCTCTGTGAGTCTCTTTCTTAACTGAAATTTTATATTGGAGTATGCTGCTGCTGCTAAGTTGCTTCAGTTATGTCCGACTCTGTGCGACCCCATAAATGGTAGCCACCAGGCTCCCCCGTCCCTGAGATTCTCCCGGCAAGAACACCGGAATGGGTTGCCATGTCCTTCAATGCAGGAAAGTGAAAAGTGAAAGTGAAGTCGCTTAATTGCATCCGACTCTTCGAGATCCCAGGCACTGCAGCCTACCAGGCTCCTCCATCCATGGGATTTTCTAGGCAAGAGTACTGGGGTGGGGTCCCACTGCCTTCTCCGATATTGGAGTATAGCTGATTTATAATGTTGTGTTAGTTTCAGGTGTACAGTACAGTGATTCAGTTATACATACAGGTATATTCATTGTTTTTCAGATTCTTCTCCCACATAAGTTATTACAGAATACTGAGTAGAGTTTCCTGTGTGATACAGTAGGTCCTTGTTGGTTATCTGTTTTGTATGTAATACAGTGTACATATATTAATCCCCAAAATATATATGCCATATAATCTATTAACTTATTTTAAACATTTCCAACATTTCCGTGCCTATTTCAGGAGATTCCTGACCTTTTGGTTTTTCTTGATCTTTTTTCCTGCTGGGTTTCCCCATGAACTCCATTCTGACTTTGTGGTTCAGCATTAAGTTCAAAGAAACTATTTCATCAATATGTTCAGAAGGTGACATGACTCGGAGATGGGCTATCACTATGCAAACTGAAAAAAAAAAAGACTGGTTCCAATAAAAATAAAAACAACAGTTAATTAATTTGGAAAATGAATTATAAGTGAACAGAATTTTATTGACTCATTGAAAATATGAGGGGGAACAGCTCTAATAATGACAAACTCCAGGATGGTTGGAGTAAATCTCCAAGGTTGCCCTTTTTAATGAAATGTCTGATGGGAGAACTGAAAGCCAGTGCTTATACATGCCAAACGTAAGGGTCCGTTCCAGTCCATGGAGAGAACGGGAAAAACCAATGAGTTCTTTTTCCTTCATTCCGGATTTTCAGTTACCATGTACTTCTGTCATCTGACACTGTCCGGTTGCAGTTTTCTAAGAGGATGGTTGCTCTTTGCATCTATATGATTCCTTCCTGATGCCACAGAGAAAAGTACCACTGTCATTACATGTGACTCTCATGCTCTCCAGATATAGGGAAGACTTATTTGTGAACTTCATCCTCCTGTTGAGAAGTAATTCCTCCACTGTGCGGGACACATCCTACATTATCTCCTAAACCATGATGATATTTAAAATATCACACTCTAGTTGGTGTTAGTACTTTGAGGTTTTGCTCAGACATCCAATAGGTCAGTATATATGTTTTATGCTGACCAAAAGCCTACATCTCATTTCTTTTCCTACAAGGGAATTTTCTTTTCATATGGTATCAGGACACAATAAGAGATTTAGGCTTTTATTCTCTTATTTATTTAGATCTCAATTTTTGCTTGATATGTTCCCTTTAAAGGGTTTTTTCTACATTTGGTCCATTATTATTGGAGCTGATTTTTATATTACTTTGTAGGGAATATGGCAGGAGGATAAGAATGTTGTAAAATAACTGAGTAAACATCTTATGACTTGTCTTCCTCACTGTACAAACCTTTCACTTCTAGAAATGGGAATTGGTCTGAGGGCCAGTGTGTGTGGGGAATCAACATAGATAATATCAATGTATGTTTCTATTAGATCCTGAACACCACCTGAAGATAATTTGGAAGGTGTAGCAGCAGAAAATTAAACCCTGTAAATGCTGCCTGGCAAATTAAAAGACATAATTGATTATATTAGCTTTTTAAAGTGCTTCTAATGGCCAGAGATAGGGTTTGCTTGGTACAGCTTTCCAACTTGCCAAGCAAAGTTTACACTGTCAACCAGCAAGGAATAGAAGTTGCCAAATGGCTCTTTCAAAAATTTCAACTCTTAGGTGCTTCATTTTATTTGATGTTTTGCTCCTGTTGCCAGACCGTTTGGTGGAGGCTACGGTCAGTGGGACAATAATAAAATCATTGTGTTGGAAGGGGTCCCAAATGCCCATCTATTTATTCATCCACATTGCAGCCAGCAGTTCTAAACCCACAGCCAGGCAAAGAGATTCTAGTGTCTTTTGAGTTGCTGATCGTGACGGTCACATCTCATACTCAGAGATCCCTGGAGAGGATTTTTTGGTCAGCACCAAAGCATACCATTCTCTTTCTTCTGAGCCACAGAGGTGGTTGCTCTGTGATGCAGAGAAATCACTGTCCCTGAATCAGCAGCTAAGTCTTCCAGGACTGGAGGGCTCTAACATCACGCAGGCTGGGCGTTCTTGGGCCATCCATTATTCCCTAGTGCAATTCGGCTACATTGGAACAACATTGGAATTCCAACGCCTGCTTTGGAAAAGCACCCGGATCACTCCTGCTACTCCCATAAAGTTCTTCATTACACACACACACACTGCTGCTGCTGCTAAGTCGCTTCAGTGTCCGACTCTGTGCGACCCCATAGACGGCAGCCCACCAGGCTCCCCCGTCCCTGGGATTCTCCAGGCAAGAACACTGGAGTGGGTTGCCATGTCCTTCTCCAATGCAGGAAAGTGAAAAGTGAAAGTGAATTTGCTCAGTCATGTCCGACTCCTAGCGACCCCATAGACTGCAGCCTACCAGGCTCCTCCACTCATGGGATTTTCCAGGCAAGAGTACTAGAGTGGGGTGCCATTGCCTTCTCCAACACACACATTGCCCAGAGTTGTTTATGATGAAGCAACGAAGGATTCTTAGGTCCCCTCCACCTGGATGCACTTGCCTTTGCTTTCTGAATCCTGTCTCTGCTATTAATGAATCGCTACATGTTTATTGGTTACTTCTTATGCATACATCACCATCCTAGATGCTCCAGGGAAAGTGACAAGAGTATCAGTCAAAAGTTTGAGTCCTCAAGGAGTTTACAATGTGTTAGGGAGACAGTGCATGTTCATCCTTAAAATAGCTACACATAAGTCAGTTATTTGTAAGTGTCAACTGACATGCCTTAGGGACTTGTTCTAAATTGTGCTGCATTGTAAGTACAGAGAAGGTAGGGACTCAGAATTCCTGAAGGCTAACTTGGGGTCGTTCCCTCATGTCTCTTCAGCAACTCTGCTAAGAGAGGGTACAGAACATAAGGTCATTGTGCTTAGCTGTTGAGAAATTTCCAAATTCCACAACTGATGTCTCCACTGTTGTCCTTTTCTACCTGGGCATGGGTATGTGTGTGAAAGTCACTCAGTCGTGTCCGACTCTTTGTGACCCCATGGACTGTAGCCTGCCAAGCTCCTCTGTCCCTGGAAGAAACAGTAAATGGTCATTGGCAAGCTATTTCCTGGCCTGCCAGCTCTGTTTGAAAATATCACTTACTGGAGGACTGGAATAGACACAGAGCCAAGAAAATTTTGCTGTCTTGTACGTGCTCTCACATTTGTATGCTAAGCCTGGTACCAGATTTTCTCAATTCAGATGAAACTGTGACTGTGAAAGAGTATTTAAAAGCATAAATAATATTAATCACCAGCATTTATGAGCACTGTGACCCAGGCACTTGCTAAGCATTTTGTACACCTGATTTATTTTAATACAGCCCATATATGTGTGATTTATTTTAATCCTTATGACAACTTTATGACGTCAACTACTATTTTTGGTACCACTATTTTGCAGATGGAAGTACAGAGCTTTAAGTGGTGAAGTTGCTTGTTCAACGTCACAGAAGTAATGACAACTGCCAGAACAAGGATTCTGGCCTAGGTCAGGATAACACTGTACTCAAGTTCTCCAATGTTAGTTGCTCAGTGATGTCCGACTCTTTGCAGCCCCATGCACTGTAGCCCACCAGGCTCCTCGGTCCATGGGATTCTCTGGGCAAGAATATTGGAGTGGATTGCCATTCCCTTCTTCAGGAGGTCTTCCTGACCCAGCAATCGAACCTGGGTCTTCTACATCGCAGGCAGATTCTTTACCATCTGAGCCACCAAGGAAGCCCTTTAAATAATCTCTGCTAAAACATTTTTTTTCTCCAGGGGTTTTACAAATAATGGTGGTGGTAGTTATTTTCCAAGGGTAGAGAGGGGGCTCTCTGGCGCCCCCTGTTGGGCTTTCCTGTAATCCCATTTTGTCCTCATTGACCTTGGCAGGGTGCCCTAGACACAGGTATCACTTCCCTGCTTTACCCACAGAATCTGGGTGGGTCCTCAATCAGACACAGGGTCCTGCCTTGAGACAAACAACCCTTTGCCAAGTCAGATTACACCTTCACTTGGGCTCATGCCAGTTGCTGGCCATTTGTGATTCTCTGATTACCGTTGTCTTTGGACAACATAAGCCTTCTGTGATGCTCTGGCGTCTTCAAGTTGGCCATGTCTGCTCATAGTTTTTCGCTGCGCCTGTAATTGTGGTTGAGGGTCTTTGCCTTCCAGATTCCTTCTTTCTCTTCAATATCACATCACTGTGTTTTTCGCTGTGGGCTCTGGGGTCAGTTTCCAGATCAGACCCATTCTAGCTTTGCTGCTTACTGGTAACATGGCCTTGGGGAAGAAAAGTGAAAGTGTCAGTTGCGCCAACTGTTTGCATGGATTCTAGGCTCCTCTGTCCATGGAATTCTCCAAGCAAGAAACCAGAGTTAGTTGCCATTTTCTTCTTTAGGGGATCTTTCCTGACTCAGGGATTGAACCCAGGTCTCTTACATTGCAGGCAAACTCTACCAGGTGAGCCACCAGGCATTACTTGAAATTTCCAAGCTTTAGCTTCCTCATATCCAAAATAATTTAGTAGTTTAGTAGGTCATGGTGAAGATTAAAGAATGCTTATAATAATGCTCCCCTGGTGACTCAGATGGTAAAGAATCTGCCTGCAATTCGGGAGACCCAAGTTCAGTTCCTGGATCAGGAAGATCCCCTGCAGGAGGAAATGGCAACCCACTCTCAACTGTTGCTTCTAACTGAACCCTTTGGTAGCAATGCTTCAGCCACCTCAGGTCACCTGATTGAAAGTGGGAAGAAAGCTCTTATTTTTCCAATGACTTGATCCAGACCATCTTCCTTGGCCACATGTGGAGAATTATTCTCCTGATGACTATTTTCATGTAATAAATTTTTGTGCCTTACTAGTGATATAAAGCCTCATTAATTAAAGCCCCACTGATTCAGAATTTAAGATAATTTGTTCACAGGCCAAGCTGAAATTTACATTTGTACTATCTATGAAAAAAAGGTTCATTAAGTAAATCAATAAAGTAAAGAAGGTTGCAGGAAGCCTGTTTAATCTAATTAAGAAAACAAACTATTTTCAAGCCCTTCGTAATACCATTGACATGTAAACAATGTGCTCATTACAAATGACTTTTATGTGTTCATTAAAGCATACTGAGGGAGATTCCCGTTTGACAACTTAAAAATGAATAGTGCAAGTAAATGTATTTAATGGAAAATAATGAAACTACTTTTAAAAATACTCTGCAGTTTTGCCCTCTCCTGTCATGAAACATAAAGTAAGGTGTTGGTTGAGGGGAGAGCAGATCTGGGAATCAGACAGACTTGACTTTTCCTCTTGGCCTTGCCTGTGAACTTGGGTGTCAACTGGAAAAAAAAAAAAAGCACAACTTAAAAATTGAGATAGAACCTATGTTCTATTCGGTGGACTTGCTGAGCCCTTAAGGCTGGAAGTCAGCCTCTCAGGTGCCTCTGAGGGACTGATTCTAGGAGATGAAAAAAATTCAGGATACATAGGAATTTTTGCAACAAAACTTCCAATGATAACTGTTAATTAAAGGAAACCAAACATCTCAGGTTAATGAATTTAGCACTTTGCTATGCATGGGAAGATGGAACAGTCTGGGCTCATCAAAATCATCCCTTTGATATGCCCCTTAGTTCTATCCCTGTGTCGGGAAGATGCCCTGGAGAAGGGAATGGCTACCCACGGCAATATTCTCCTCTGGAGAATGCCATGGGCAGAGGAGCCTGGTGGGCTACAGTCCATAGGGTCGTAGAGAGTCGGGCATGCCTGAAGCAACTTAGCACAGCACATGCTTAGCTATTTAAGGCTAGTATCCTGCTTTTCTGCATCCTGAATCTCCCCCCACCCAGGGTGCACAGTTGGGCCCCTACAGTGGATGATGGCTTGAAGGCCACAGCATCCTTTGTTTACTTATATGGCAGGGACAAAGTTATCCATGTGGGCAAGGTATGTCCTTTTTTTTTGGGTTGCACCATGTTGCATGTGGGATCTTAGTTCCCCAGCCAGGGATCAAACCCTCACTCCCTGCATTGGGAGCTCTGAGTCTTAATCACTGGATTGCCAGGGAGTGCTTCAGTGCTAAGTCGCTTCAGTTGTGTCTGATTCTTTGCGATCATAAGGACTATAGCCTAAAAGGCTCCTCTCTCCATGGGATTCTCCAGGCGACAATACTGGAGTGGGTTGCCATTTCCTTCTCCAGGGGATCTTCCCCACCCAGGGATCGAACCTGCGTCGGTCACATCTCCTGCATTGATAAACACATTCTTCCCCACTAGCGCCACCTGGGAAGTCCCAGGTATTTCTTTTCTATAAGCTGTGATTTCCTTTTTTCAAAAGGAGTTTTGAGAGTAATAAATGAAATTATATGTGATCTGGGAGAATGACAACGAAACATGTATACAATCATATGGGAGATGAAGCACCAGTCTATGTTCAATACAGGATACAGGATGCTTGGGGCCGGTGTATGGGATGAGCCGGGGGGATGGGCAGGGAAGGGAGGTGGGAGGGGGCTTTAACATGGGGAGATCGTCTACACCTGTGGCTGATTCATGTCAATGTATGGCAGAACCAATACAGTACTGTGAAATGGAATAAGCATTAAACAAAAATAAAAAAATAAAAATTAAAAAAAAAATCATATGTGTAAAGTGCTTTTCACTGTTCTAGACATAAAATGATAAAGCAACAAAAAGTAGCTATGTTGTCTCATTTCACCCATATCTGAGAACCTAAGCAAATTCTAACTATTCTCATTTTACATATGAGGAAACACAGGCTCAGAATAACCTCCTGGTACTAAGAGGAGCGGCAAAGACACAGACTCAGATTGCCTGGTTCCTCGAATACCCTGCCCACCTTAACTCACCATGGGGTCCTGTTTGGGTGGCTGCCAGCGGGGTAACCTGCACCTCAGACACCGCGCAAAGACACGGGCATGTTTTGCTGAGTATGCACGGCTCTACTGCACTAATCATCAGATGTGTGGACAGCGTGTTCGTCTTCTCTTAAAATCTTTTCTCTGTCGCATTTATTTTATTTTTAAAATTTGGAGGAGGACTAACTTGGCAGTGAGGAGAAAAACTAGATCAGGGATATCTGAATGGGGCTTTTGAGAGAAGCAGGAAGATTCTAGTGGCTCAGAGAAGGGAGGGAAGAGAAAACCGACAGAGTGGTGTTGAAAGCACGAGGCTGACCGCAATCACGGCTCCGAGGAGCCGAGAGCCCTCGCTTTCCTCCTGAAAGCAGAGCTTCCAGAATGATGGAAATCCATTGTTGACAGGAGGGAAGAAATATGGATTAAACCTATAACTATGTTTAGAGCATCAGGGGATAAATTAGCCTAATTGGAATATTAGTCTCGGTTACAGAGAGTAATTGCTACAGGCTGCCTCTGTTTTCATTAGAAATTTAATTAAGTTTATCAATGTTTGGCTTCTCTAGCCTTCATATTCCAGACTCTCCCTGGACAGCACTATTGTTTAAGAGGAGTTTTCTTTCATTTTGTTTTGTTTCCCAGGAACAGCACAGGTTTGGGAGGCTGCCCCTTACCTTGGAGCTCGGCTTCTCCCACTCCTAGACTGGCTGACATGTTTAAGAAGGATGCATATAAGCCAGCGTTGTAAATCAAGTGCACGTCAATAAAAACCACCACTACCACCAAATTAAACCGAAGAAAATAGGATTTCCCTGGTGGTCCAGTGGTTAAGACTCTGAGCTTCCCTTCCACTTCAGGGGACCCAGGTTCTATCCTTGGTTAGGAAACTAAGATCTCACATCCCACACACCATGCAGTGAGGCCAAAAAAAAAAAAAAAGTTCTGAATTCTTTATAAATTTATTTTCATAAAAATTCAGTTATAACCACATTCCCTAGTTTTGAATATTTCTGAAAATATATATATGACTATATATTGGTTTAGTCATAAGTTGTATCTAACTATATGGTGGTTTAGTCACTAAATCATGTCTGACCCCATGAACTGTAGCCCACTAGGTTCCTCTGTCCGTGGGATTCTCCAGGCAAGAATACTGGAGTGGGTTGCCATTTTCTTCTTTAGGGATCTTCCTGACCCAGGAATCAAATCCGGATCTCCTGCATTGTAGGCAGATTCTTTACCGACTGAACAACAAAGGAATAGTAATATTGTATTCCTTAAAATAAAAAAAAGTAAAATAAATAAAATAAAATAAAATGGATGCACTTATCCAAGTCAGTGAACTGAGTATTTTCTAAATCAACTCGAGGAAGCACTGAAGTGTTTCTTTAGCCACTTCCAAGAAGAGCTTAGAGCTTCTCAGTTCTGCCAGGAGGAGCCCTGGCTCCCTCTCTGTGTTCCTTCCTCTTCCTCTCCTCCACCTCTCACCCCTCACTTCGTCTCCCCGACCTTCACCTCTCACGTTTTCCACTCCCTCCTCCTCTTCCTTTTGCAATGAGCTGACGTCTCTAATGAATAAGTTCCCTTCTGCCGCTGCTTGCTTTCTGCCCACTTCCACCATTTTATTTAACACAGGTTTCGAATTTATAGATACTTACTGTCTTGCCACTTTTATTCTCCCACTTCTGTCCACATGGGTATAGATATGCTTGTAAATATGCATGCATTGTTTGTTTTAGCTGAATCATTTTTAAAAATAGAAAAACTTTATGTATACCACATTTTGTATATTCGACTTTGAAATCATGTATGTTACATAATCGTAAGAGAATAAAAAATTTAAAAGCCATCTCTACAAACCAAAATTAAAACAAAATGAAACAAAGGAACAAAATAGTATTTCAAGTTAGTAAACCACATAAAACAGAAATTACTTCAAATAGCTCC